>APFE030641535.1:16955-51959 GCA_000404065.3 Pinus taeda | reverse complement strand
ATTTTTTTATTATTATTATTTTTTTTTATGTATGGGTTAACAGAGGTCTTTTTCAGTGATTCCACTTGGAATAGGGACCTAATACATCCTAGTTAATAAAAAAAATTATCCCATCCAATTTGGATTTGATTTCCCTAGTCATTAAACCCTCACCAATTCCATCATTTCACAAGGAAACTTCTCCAAGATTTTTGAGCAAATCCATTCATCTCCCAACTTTGGTTTTGAGTTATGAGTGATCCTAGGCATTTTCTCACTCCATTCCATCCACCAACCACCTTCCCTAAGCCTTCCATCACCTCCAACACCAATATTTTTTCTCTCGGCTGTATCCTGTAGGTTTTTAGTACATCATGTAGGTTTTCTTGTAATGGCCTGTTTTTAGGCCAAATTGAGGGAAAACCTCCAAGAAGCCACACAAGGTTAGCTAAGGGTCTCCCAAGCCTTCCAAACATCCACCATCATCTCCAAGCCACCTGCTACATCACCAAAAGAGATTAGCTTTCACACTCTCACATGAAAAAAGACAAAAAGAAAAATGTATTTATTTTATTCATTTACATGCACAATAGTAGAAGGTTTGATGCTTTGAATCTACATGCTTAGGATAGTAGGATTGCATACATGTTAACTTAGCATTCTTTTGAAGCAAAGCCTCTTAGTAGTTAGTTAGGAAATGGTGTGTTTTAGCATTTGATTTCAGTCTCTTTCCTTGTACTTTCTTTCTTACAATAGGTTAAGGTTCCATTTCAAACATTTCATTCTCTGCAATTAGTTTAGGATTTGTCTTGAACATATGCACTCCATTACATCATGACAGCAAAGGAAGGACACATTGTATGCGACACATATAGTGCCGGTAGCTCTCAATTTTGTAAGAACCTCAGGTTGATAATTAAAGTTGGTAGCGTTGGGAGTTGCAGCATTGTTGTTGCAATACTGACGCTCATCACTCATCTACAAATTAATCAGAAAAATACCCCATTTCTTTTGGAATTTAGTAACATGTGTATGATTTTATAACATGTGCATTTATAAAATGTGCACATATTTAAATAATCCACATACTTTCAATTAATGAAGATGAATTCAAATAAGTTACATGCATTTTTTTTCCATATCTCGCCATTCATCCTAACTCTATATCACCCCCCCCTCTCCTTATTTTTCCCAATCCTTCCTATTCTCTTTCTCTCTCCCCCATCTCACACCCTTTCTCTTTCTCTCTTCTTGTGCCTTGCTCCTTTATCCTCCTCCCTTCCTTTCTCTCTTCCTCTAAGACCCCTTATTTCTATCTTTGAACCTCTTCTAAACTATCCTTTTATCCCTCTCTTAGTTTCCTTATTCCCATAAACTCCATATATTTTCCTTGCCCCATCACACACACTCTTCCTTACCCTCCATTTATCTCTCTCCCTCTCTCTCTAATCCACTCCCCCGCCACATGTATCACTCCTATCTCTCTCTATCTCTCTCTCTCACCCCCCCATATGACTCCCTATGATATTCCTCTCTCTCCGACTTTATCGAAACCCCTCCTCTCTCTATCTTTTTCCATATCCTTTTCTATTTGTTTATTTTCATTATCATTATTTTTGTCTCATTCTCCATCTCTCTACCCCCTTGTCTATTTTATTTTCCCCATATCTCTCTCGCTCCTTTTCACTATTCCCCCTCACTTTATTTACCTATTTCCCTCTCTCTCCCTTTCTATCTTTGACTCTCTCTCTCTCTCTCTCTCTCTCTCTCTCTCTCTCTCTCCTTTTTTCCCTCTATCTCCCTTTCTCTTGATATATTTATCCATCCTTCCCATTATCTCTTCCTCCTTCCCCTCCACCTTTTCCATCCATTTCTCTATATCCCTATCCCTTTCTCTCTTTATAATTATGTCTCCCTCATATACGCCCCCCTCCATAATTATCTCTCTCACCCTATTCCTTTCTCTCTCTTTATATTCTTTCATAATTTTATCCTTCTCTTACTCTCCCTCTCTCTTCCTCTCTATCCCCTTATATAATGTTCCTAAATAGGAATTTAAGTGATAAATAAATTAAACAAACAATGCAACTATGGAAAATTAAAAATATTTAGCAAACACCCATGAAACACTGTAATACTGGAATTGCTTAGCCATTTATTATTAAATATGAGAGCATCAGTGCAATATATAAATGGAATAGTGCACCTGGGCTTGTCTGAAGGACAAGCTGGACCAAACCCAAGTGGTAGAATAGCTGGAAAGATGGATGTTCTGCTGCTACTCTACTATGCTCTATGCAATCTAAGTAAACTATTGATCTGCTGACTTAAGCCTGCTGGAAAGTGCCCAAACAATTCCCAGAAAATTATTTCGTTTTAGCCTTAGAATCCTTGGACAAAACCCAAAAAAACCCATAAGGGAATTTCTCTGATTTTGACTTTTGATTTTTGGCCTCTTGAGTGCTTTTGAGATACATCTACTAACATTCGGCCTGCTGGAAAGTGCCCAAAAAATACCTAGAAAATTCCTCCCTTTCAGCCTTAGACTCCATGGAAAAAAACCTAGAAAAACTCAGAAGCGATTTTCTCTAATTTTGACTGTGGATTTCCGGCCTTTTGGGAGCTGCTCTCTAGCTACATTTGTTGACTTTTGGCCTGTTGGAAAGTGTCCCAAAACTACCCAAAAAATTCTTCCCTTTTAGCCGCAGACTCCTTAGACAAAGCCAAAAAAAACCCAGAAGAGAATTTCTCTAATTCTGACTTTGGATTTTCGACCTTTTGGGAGCTACTCTCTAGCTACATCTGCTAGCATTCGACCTGCTAGAAAGTGTCGAAACATGACCCATAGAATTCTTCCTTATGAGCCCTATACTCCTTGGAGAAAACCCAGAAAACCCAAAAGGGAATTTCTCCAATTTTGACTTTGGAATTTTAGCCTCTTGGGTGGCTAAATCAACCTCTATGTATTTTTGGCTACCCAGAAAACACACAGTCCCTTCCTCTGTGTGGTTGGATGAGTTATGAATCGCTGCTAAAAACAACTGCAATCTTTGTGGAATAGCCTCACTAGGGTGGGAACGAATGGCCCCCCAAAGTAGAGGTTGAATCTTTCATGTGGAAGACTCGTGACTAAACAGTCAGTGGACTCACTAAGCAGCAGAGCCTACAACAGTGAGTTTGTTTATCAAATATTCGGAATGAAAACAAAATGAGAGCTGATCTATCTTTATAAATCCTTGGGCCCCCTTAGTCTCATGTCGGCCCTTCCATCCACCCATTTAATTTTCCCTCCAAGCATATCGAATGGTTATTTCAAACTCATATGTGGGTGGCCCCCACATTCCACTAGCAGCTAAATAAAGCCGATTTGGCCCCTAATTCCATAAGTCGAAAGTGTGGGGGGCTCTTCCTTAGTAAAAAATGTGAAAAATTGTGTAGCAGCACCCTGTTACTGATGTGTTTGAAAAGGGACATGAAAATCCTCCCCTCCCAAATGTTGCTTGCCCTCAAGCAGCCTCAAAGTTGGGTGCTCCAAAATATGTTCACCCTCCCAGGTGGCATCCTCATTTTGCAAGTTCTTCCAATTCACCAAACATCGCTTGTCCTCAAGCAATGCCTAAACAAACACCCTCTCTAATTGTGGAACCCCACTATCACTGCAAACTTCACCAGGGTCCCAAATGTGCCATTGGATCATCCCTGATCATTGTACTATCCTATAGTGAAGGAGTCCCTCGATACCAAAATCCCAAGCCAGCGTTATCAATGTGAAGCCCCCTTTGTTCCACTCACTATCATGCCAAATATGGGCATTACAACCCGTGTGTCTATCAATAATAAGTAGAGAATCCTGATGATGTAAAACTCTACCCAAATCCTCATGAAGTTGCTCTACCGAATAGTCCATCTCATGCACTACAATAGTAAACTCTTGAAGATGCAATCCAGTCCTAGTGAAATTGAACCCTCATCTACCCGGGCCTCCCCTGATCTCCTCCTCTCGATCATCATTCCACACCAGTGAACTTCCCCACACCATCAATGAATCATTAAAACCAAATGGAAGATCTGCATGACCCTCCCGTGTACAAACCATCTCACCTCTACGGGTAGTTATATTGCTCAGCCCTGTTATGCTAGAATCCCCTACCCATCACAGAAGGGACCTATCCTTCTGAAATCGTGACACTCTGGTCATGAATGACTGCCTAGCATGCTCGTACCAAAACCTCCTCTCCCATAACTATCAACCATAATCTATGTGATGATCGAGGCTAAGCCAATCTTGCTAAAGTGACTCAATAGTGCCAGCGCCTATCACTCCATGGCTAACCCAAATCTTTAGCAACAACCTGCCATGTCCTATAGTGAGGACTTTGGTGATCACCCATGTGTCCACCTGTGAATGAATCAGTCCACTTGTTATCCCGACAATGCTCACTGAGGAGTGGAGTATCCCACCAATCCATTGCATCCATGGATCCCATAATCATACTAGAGGTCCACAAACCCTAATCCTCTCTACCTGTCGCTGTGATATGCTGCTAGTTGTTGGGACCCCTTTGTGTCCCGTCTTTGGCTCTTGTAGGTATCCAATAGGTAGGCACTGAGCACCAAGAGCCCGTGCTGCAAATATCCAATTGTTGTGTGCCTACCAAATCACACAACGAGATCTGTTATCCCATCTCCTGATGATGTGCTCGAGTACTGTTAAAAGCCTAGGCATCATCCTGCCAACAAGGACTACTGTCCTCCACACCTCATGCTCCCCTAATGCCCCAAGTTGTCCAACTAAAAAAGCACCAGGTAACTCCGTCTCAGTCACCTCCCCAAGTGTGAACCTAAGGGTGGAATATATGCTACCTTGACAATAAACCATTCCATCCCTAAATCTGTAACCGTCAACTCATGCGCCTACCAAGTGTCTCAATTTGAGAGTCTCCTCTCAGCCCATGACATGTGGTGTCTCATCCAAGTGCCTAGGCTAAGTTCGCCATGCCCTGCTACCTGAATGTAGAGTGTCAAAGTGAAACAACCAAACTCTCAATGATTGTAAGCAACATTGGAGGATGATGGGTCTATATGTCCCAAAGAATATGATCAAGATTCTACCAGAATACTCAAGAGTAATCCTACAGATGACCCTCTCTGCACCTCGGATCTACTGATAACTCCCTCAAGGCCTTGCCTCCACTGAACATGGTGTCCCCAAATGCTCGACAATGTCCTCATCGATCTTAGGTGAGTTGTGTCCAATGGTAAACCTACTATCTCGGTCCATAAGTCTCCCTAGAGGCAAAGCTCAAAAAGCCTGTTGCATTGCATCATGTGTCACTGAATACCACCAAGTACTACTACACTCCATGAAATTCCATTGTATGTTGCAAACTATCCCTGTACACCACTGGATACCCCCGACTATGGCCCTCTTCTGTCCTACTTGTGTCACTACACCCGTCACTCCACGCATGTCCTCAATGCGATGCAAGTCACTCCTCCTACCCCACAGTGTAAATTGGCATGCGATGGTATACCACCATGTATCTCCATGTTCCTCTATAGGCCACTACTCCTCGCTACATAGCCCTGCACACCACTGGGTGCTATGGCCTAAAATTGGGTTTGTATGCATCATGCGACATCCCTCTATATAAAATTGAACATTACTACTTGACTCTATGTAGTCTTGTGTACCACTGCCTACTATCATACCACCCTGTAATATATAGTATATTGGATGGGCCAAAATATCGACCTTTCTGCTAGTACACCCTCCATGATGTGGGCTACATCCCCCCGTCTACTCTGAAAGACTTGAGCGGCCCAACTCCCCACATGCTAACGGAAATGACACTACTGTGCCTATCATCAATAGTCCCTACATCCCATATGCGAGTAAGAGAGAACTCTCTTCATACAATGCCCTACCTGATAGCCTGTCAATGCCACCTCCTCCTACCAACTCTTGCTAGAGTATGCTAGTCACCCTGTGACTCCATGCACCATCAATATGCTAAGACAACTCATGAAATCTATCCACTCGCCTGTAAAACCATCGTGTTACTAGTGTTGACTGGGGCTCTGATGGAGATCTAAAAATGTGGGTGCGCTCAAGCGTCTAACCCATCCCGTAGCTATTACCATCACCTACCAGCTCTATGATGTGATGGAAAATCCCAGTTGGACCACAAAAATAGTCCTGCCCTTGAGTCCCTCTAGTAATCCATGGTCTCTTTTTACATGTGGCCATGGATGTATCCAACTAACTAACCTGCTCCATTGAGTACCAACTCAGTATCTCTCGTCATCCAATCCAAAAGGAGAGATTGAATGTGTAATCCTCTATGGAAGGAACAAGCCCTCCAAGCTGATGTGGTATCATGCTCATCTCAGTCCTGCTAACTTGTCCACCCCCTCTAGTACGTCTAGACAACTCGGCCTCCCTCACTCCAATGCATAAGGGTGGGTTGATAACGCTACAGACCCCGCTAGTGGGCCTCTAAAGTGAACTGTGTTGAAACCCCACGCATGACCTCTATGTTGCCCCTCATCAATGACTAGCCCAAGGGAAGGCTGCACATCCTCCTCCCTCATGGGCTTGATGTGAGCCTTCAACTACTCCTCCATAGACAACATTATATGCACGATATGCTCCCTAGTCAGTTGTAGGTGACTGTCATCTTGCAACTTTGCCATAGATCTTGAGGCCTCTATACCTATCGGCTCCTCAACAACAATGGAGATATCTTTCGGCACCTCACCAACCTATGGTGCATTGTTATCACCTGAGAAATTGATCACAACCCTAAATACCTTATCAATGGATGACACCTCATCAATGGGTGTATGCTCAACTATCTCTTTGCCAACCTTGGCCCCTTCAACTACTCTTTCATCTATTTTCTTAATACTTTTCATCATCCACGCAAAATCCCACTGAATCTCCATTGGTTTGTGCATACCCCTTAGTTCACAGCATTCCCAAAAAGAGAGGGACACCTGAATGCCATGACCTAATGATTGGTATGCCCTCTAGTTTCCCCCCAATAACTCCACATTAGTTGCAATCATGTCTGGGTTCCCAACTAAGGAATGAATCAATTTCTTCCCCACATCAATCATCATTTGTTGTATCCTCACCACCTCATTCTAGGTGACCTCCCTGTTGTTTAATTATAATCTTTCCCATAGGCTGAGCCAAGATTATGGCTTTGATACCACTGTAATGTTCATAAATAGGAATTTAAGTGATAAGCCAATTAAACAAATAATGCAACAGTTGAAAATTAAAAACATTTAGCAAACACCCATGAAACACTGTAATACTAGAATTGCCCAGCCATATATTGTGAAATATGAGAGCATGAGTACAATATATAAATGGAGTAATGCACCTGGGCTTGTCTTAAGGACAAGCTGGACCAAACCCAAGTGGTAGAATAGCTAGAAAGATGGTTGTTCAACAACTGCTCTACTATGCTCTACGTTGTCGAAGTAAACTATTGATTTGCTAACTTCAGCCTACTGGAAAGTGCCCAAAAACTGCCCAGCAAATTCTACCATTTTAGCCTTAGGCTCCTTGGACAAAACCTAGAAAAACCTAGAAGGGAATTTCTCTGATTTTGACTTTGGATTTTCAGCCTCTTGGGAGCTGCTCTCCAGCTACATCTACTGACTTTTGGTTTGCTGGAAAGTGCCCAAAAACTTCCTAGAGAATTCCACCCTTTTAGTCTTAGACTCCTTAGACAAAACCCAAAAAAACCCAGAAGGTAATTTCTCTGATTTTGAATTTAGATTTTCAGCCTTTTGGGAGCTTCTCTCGAGCTACATCTACAAACTTTTGGCCTTCTCGAAAGTTCCCCAAAACTGCCCAAAAAATTTTTCCCTTTTAATTTTAGATTCCTTGGACAACACCGAGAAAAATCCAGAAGGGAACTTTTATGGTTTTGACTTTGGATTTTTGACCTTTTGGGAGTTGCTCTCCAACTAGATATACTAACTTTCAGCCTTCTGAAAAGTGCCCAAAAATTGCCTAGAGAATTCTTCCATTTTAGCCTTAGACTCCTTGGACAAAACCCATAAAACCTAGAAGGGAATTTCTTTGAATTTAACATTGGATTTTCGGCCTCTTGGGTGGCTAAATCAACCTCTGTGTATTTCTGGCTACCCAAAAAACACGCAGTTCCTTCCTCTACATGGATGGCTACGCTATAAGTTGCTGTTGAAAACTCCTACAATCTCTGTGGAGCATCCTTCCTAAGGCAGGCATGGATGGTCCCTCGAAGTGGAGGTTGAATATTCCCTGCGGAGGACTTGTGGCTAAATAACCAGTAGACTCGCTAAGCAACAAAGCACACAAGAGAGTTTGTTTGTCAAATATTCAGAATGAAAGCAAAATGAGAGTTTATCTCCCTTTATAACTCCTTGGGCCCTCTTAGCCTCATGTGGGCCCCTCCATCCACCCATTCGATTTTCCCTCCAATCATATCGAACCGTTAATCAAACTCCTATGTGGGTGGCCCCCACATTCCACTAGCACTAAATAAAGTTGATTTGGCCCCTAAGTCTGTAAGTCGAAAGTGTGGGGTCCTCTTCCTTAGTAAAAAAGGTGCAAAATTGTGTAGCAGCACCCTATTCTTAATGTGTTTGAGAAGGGATATGACAACCTCTCTCCACCCACTTTATATCTCCTTCCTATATCTCTCTCTCTCCTAATACGTCCCTCAATCTATCTCTATACCTTTGGTCTCTTTTTATCTCTCCCTGTCTCCCCCCTTACTGATCCTTTTCTCTCTCTCTCTCTCTCTCTCTCTCTCTCTCTCTATTTTTCCCTTTTTATTTTTCTCTATCCTTTTCCCTACTCCCTTCTCTATCTCTATTTCTTTCCCCATCTCTCTCTCTATCTTCATTCCCCACTCGCCCAACTTCTCTCTCTCTTTATCTATCTCCCCCCACTCGCCGAACTTCTCTCTCTCTTTATCTATCTCCCCCGACTCTTTCTGTATGTCTCCATTCCATATGCTTCTATCTCTCATGTTTTTTAAGCCTCCCCCTCTCTATACCCTCTTCCATATCATTTTCTACCCATCATGTATCCCTATCTATTTATCTATCTATTTCTCTCATTCCTTATCCCACCCTCTATCTCTCTCTCCCTATTTCTCTCCCTTTATACCCTCTCTCTCTGGCACACAATCATTTTCCTTCTATCTCCCTATCTCTTTCCATATCTTGAACACCTCTCTCCCCTATCTCCTCTCTCCCTCCCTCCCTCTCCATACTTTTCTCTATCTCTCTTTCCCTATTCTCCCCCCCGTATCTTTTCCTTTCCTTGTAACCTTATCTCTCTCTCTACCCCACTTCCCCAATCCCTCTACATGTCTCTCTATTAATTTCTATTTCCTCCTCTTTATATTTCTCTCCATTACCCTATTCTCCAATCTCTCTCTCTCTCTCTCTCTCTCTCTCTCTCTCTCTCTCTCTTTGTTTCCCAATCTTTTTTTCTATCTCTCAATTCCCTTATCTTTGTCACTTTTTTCCTTTCCTCACTTCTCTCTCTCTCTCTCTCACTTGATGCTCTCTCTCCCCCTTTATATATTACATCCAATATGCCTATCTCCCCTCCTCCTTATATCTATCCCTCCTCTCTTTCTCCCTCTAACTTTTTATCTCTTTCTTTACCCCTTTCTCACTCTCTCTTCTCATTTCCCCATCCATTTCTCTATATCCCTACCTATGTTTATCTCTTTCTCTCTCTTTCCTTTCACTTGTTCATCTCTCTCTTTCCTTTCACTCGTTCATCTCTCTCTCTCTCTCTCTCTCTCTCTTTGTTTGTTTATATGTCTCTTCCATATACATCTCTCTATATTTTTTGCTAATCCTCTATATATTTTTACTCTTTCACCTACCTTTTTCTAACTCACCCTCTCCCTATCACTTTTCTATATCTCTTTCCCTTTCCTTATTCCCCCTTCCCTCTATTTTCCTTTTCTCATCACTCTCTCCCTCCCTATTTCTACTTATTTCTCCTAACACATACAATTTCTCTCTTTGAACCTTTCTTTTCTTCCCCTTATCTTCCTTTATCTATCCTCATTTCTTTCTCCCTTTCCCCCCACTCCTTTACATCTCTCCCTAATTACCTTCCACTCTCCTCTTCAGTAAGTTTCTCCTCTCTTTACCTCTCTCTCACAATAACCCCTACAGTGCCCCACCCCCCACTCTCTTTGATCCGACCTCTTTCTTTACGCATTTTCTTTATATGTTTATGTCTCTTCCCATTCCTATCCCCTCCCTTTACTTTCTTTTCCCTATCAACCACTCTTTATCTTCCCCACTTCCCAACGCTCTCTCTCCCCCTTTCCCTATCTATTTCATTTCTCTTTTTGTGTCTCTCTCCTTCTCTTTCCCTTTCCATGTCTCCATATTTCTCTCTCTCCCCCCTATTCCTCCCCCTCTCTTCCTCTTCACATTCCTCCCTTTGTTTTACCCTTCAATTATATGTTGCAATAGGAATTCAATTGTATTAAAAATGTACACATGTTAAAAACATTCATGAATTATTATCATATGTGCATTCATATCTATATAAGGAAAAAACACACCTTTCTATTTACCACCATTTGTTTTTGTAACAACAGTGACATGTTGAAAAACATGTTGTAGAAATATGGAAGGAGCTCTCGAAACCCTTGTGGCATTTAGGGTTTCACCCTATCAACTCTATCTTAGTTTACATTGGTATTCTACAGATCATTCAATGGTGAATTTGTGTGATCTGGAAAATATATGTTTTTGTTTTGCAGGTGTGGTTGCTAGTCAAGCTAGTTCTTCTTCAATTTCATACAGTTCTATGTTGTAGTTTGGATCTGGTCTTCCAGTGGTGCAATAAATTTCTTCCCTTAATGTTCATGTGGATGAGGAAGCTTTGGACTATGAAAAATATTTTTCGGGGAATGTTTTTTTTTGCAGGTTTAATGGGTTCTGGGTGCGGTTGGCTGATCTACAAATTGGATCTTTGAGACATGGAAGCCCCTTTTCACAGACGATATTAATATTTACCCTATGGCACGGGGCTTCTTCACTTTGTTTTTTGAAAATATTAAAGACAATAAGGTTATCTGTGAAGCTGACATGTGGTTTTGGGGGAGCGGTGGCCTCTACATGTAGCCCTTTGTCTCCCATTTTTGATGTAGTAACAATATCAATTTATTTAGCCTTAGTTTGGTAAAATTGTTGAATCTTCCCTTGCATTTATGGAATCGGAGATCACTTTCCTCCATTCGGAATGTGTTGGGAAAATTCTATCGAAGTTTCTTTGAAACATAAATTCTTTTCAAGATTACTTATGATTGCATTTGTGCGGAGATGGACTTCTTCAAGGGTTTTCCTGGGCATATAAATTTGATGGCTCCAAATTATGTTTGGGTCCAAAATATTGACTATGAGAATATAGCATTTCATTGTAGAGCATGGAATGAAACATGCATGTAATTGAAAATTTTCCTGAGCATCCCCAAAATAGAAAATATCAGATAAAACCTTGAAGGCCCAAATGGTGGGAAGGTTCACAAGATGACCATTTTATGATTTTCAAAGAAGAAAAGCTTCATTGCAAGAAAGAAACAGAAGACAATAAGGAATCAAATTCAGTCAAAGAAACTGCGAGGACAATAAGGAATCAAATTCAGTTAAAGAAACTGCACTCCCAATATCAAAAACTAAGCAAGAAAAATTGCTAGTAAAAAACGTCAGGAAAATGGAAAACCCTAGTGGAAAACAGATTATCTCTATAAATCACAAGGAATCTCATTGAGAAGAAAATTTCTTGGGCAGATCAAGTAGATAAAAAATATTTCAAAGAAAATACCATACAGTTACCAAAAAAAGATCCCCTAAAATTTATAAAAAGAATCAATAAAACTTTTGTTCTCCGAATAACACTAAAATCAATATAATAAATCAACTTTAACAGTTATACAAACACTAAAATCAATGCCTCAATCTCTTATAATAAAAGCATTGCAACAAACAACTTAGTAAAAACTATCAACTTATTAAACACTAAAATGTGTGCAATTTACAAAATAAATGGACAAAATATTGAAATCAATACACGAAACATATTTAATTCATGGTAACAAAACTGAAATAAATGCACTATTCAAAAATTAATGTAGAAAAGAACTTAAATCAATCTTGGTATCCGTTGTATAAAGATTGAAATCACTGCCATATAGATTTTATCTTTTGCATCTAGTCATCACTAGCCATATAAACTTTCTTGTAGATTTTGTGCTTCTAATTTACTCATTCTATACAACCTTCCGTGATAGAATATTTAAAAAACATAAATATTTAACATCACAAATATAACTAATTCGAGATTAGGTTCAAATTCATGGTGTACCAGACTTGTATTTACTTTGTATATCCAAAGATTCATACAGACCAATATAATTATTCAAATACAACTATGCACAACGGACTGTGCACCTATGCGTCCAGTGGATTATATTTTAATTCAAAAGTGGGTTGAGGGTAGATTACATTTTATTTCTAATGAATTATATTTTAAGTCATTATTGCGTGCATAGTGGATTGTATTTTAAGTCATTATTGGGTGCATAGTAGATTATATTTTCATTCGAAAGTGGTGTATTTCTTCCTCTTTTTTGGGTAAGTTTCGTCGAGAGATTTTGATAATAGCTTTACATCAATTGAAGTAGATTTACCATATTAGCCAGAACATTCACTCTTGAGACCGAGGTTTTTTTCAGAAATACACTAGAGAGAAAAGTCCATAGAGCCACAAGAGTCTGAGATAACATAGAGAATTATACACAATCATCAGAAATCTATAGAGCCACTAAAAATAATATAGAGAATTACAGTAAATAAAAGTAAACCAAAAAGCTAGTTTTTTATTTCATTCCACCCCTTGATGTTTAAAAGCACACAAACTAAACCAGAGTCGAACCTACAACGGAACTCCAAAACGTGTGAGAAGGAAAGCGTGTAGACTATCTTGGAGGCTTCTGCGACCTCCGTCGCTGTAAGAACCATCTACCCAAGAAATGAAAATACCTGATACCACTGTGGCACTCAGCATGCCAGTTTGAAACGATGATGACATGGGAGAGAGGTGAGCAATTATCCTGAGGAGTATGATCTGGAGGAGATGCATTGGATGGTAGTTCATTTATGACATCTGGATTATCATTGACCTCTTACTAGAATCTGAAACAACATAATTCTCCACCCTTGCAAGCCAAGTGACAATGTCGTTTAGCTTGTAGCGGAATTTCCTATTGACCCATGAAATAGTTGTAGGCGCACCTATTTGTTCCTGAGAACGATATGCAAGAGAGAGATAAAGTGTGGGAAGTGCAACTTTCTCTTCAATAATTTACTGGGGTCGAGTACCCATCTAAGAGAGGCACCTGCAGTGAGATAAATTGTGGGAAGTGCAACTTTCTCTTCAAAAATTTACTCAGGTGGGGTACCCATCTAAGAGAAACACCTCCAATTTCTGAGTCAGGAAAAGAAGCCTGGTTTCCAAACTCCTTAGATTCGAAGAGCAGTTCCCTCCCTACCCCATGAGGAACTATATCAAAGAAGTTTCTCACCGACTCCCACCCGAAAAAATGACGGTGGTGTGAGGATGAATTTGATGAACCAACTTGACGACTGAGAAGTCTCTGTCAAAGAACCATCTAGATAATAGAAAACGGTTGATTGGACCTAAGAGACTGTGAAACAAGTTTACGGTAGAGGGTGATGGAAACGACCAAGTTAGAGGCGCTAGAATTCCCCGAGCAGTTAACCAACATAGGGTGACTAGTGAAATTCCCCAGGTGTGTAAAGAGACATCGTCTCACCACATAGCTTGGGTAGTTACCCACATAGGTGACAGTGAGAGGTCAAGGTATAAGAAGACAACACTCCGTCGACTTAGGAGACGATGAAAACTAAATCCATAGTTACCAACCAGGAGGAAGGAAATGGTACCCGACAACACAATTTCAGAACCATATAGAGAAGTTTCCTGGATGCCACATTCCACAGACAATTGAGACCATGGAGCGACGCAATAGATAATACTGCCACAAGCTCTAACACGGGCTCAGGCTCCAAACCTGCGTGGTGCAAAAGTAACGCAAAAAAACATGGAAACTGGATTGAAATTCCCACACTACAACCATATAAACTTTGTACAATAGCCAGGAAAACCTGAAAGAACATGTTTGAAAACTGAAACAACGAGTCGTCTCCGTCGAAGATAATATATACCTGGTGCGGAGACCCTAATAGAGGCTGGTTGTAAATAAACTTGGTTGCCACCCCACGTTGAGTTCCAATTCCACCACCCTGTCAAGCCCCCATGCAACTGCAATATGGAATAGACTCCTGTAAGACAGAATATAAACAACCCTCCTCTGCGCATGCGAGATTATAGCAGAGATAAGTGTGAGGAGCTGCACTATGGTCAAAACCCACACTCTCTACTGGATGTATGTAGACAACATAAATTAGATCAGTGCAAAAGTTGTCAGACGCCATCATAACAAAAACCAACCCCTCCATCATCGAACAATACCACTGAGCAGTTAACCAATGGAGTTGTCTATAATGCGATTTTTTGGAGATTTTGGTGACGGAATCCGGTGGAAGAAATGAGGTTAAATCTTAATTTTTAGCAGTTATAATGGTTTTTTAACTGCATATTTGGATTCAGCACTCTCATAAACCCCTGGAACCCTTAATTGTACATAAAATAGCTATCAAACTTGCCATTCCAATAAATTGCTACTAGATTTTGACAAAAAAACGCGCCGAAAAAACTTTCAAAAAATCTCATTATAAACAACTGCATTAACCAATAACCATAATAGTCTCGTATTGCGTTCCCGGGCATTCATTTAACATGAGGGAACAAGATTAGGTTATCCCTCCCCGATGATCTAACCCTTTGCCACACCGATCCAACAAATGGACAAGTGTTTCTTTTGGCACGCCCCTCAATAACCGCCACCTCCTCTTTCAAGAATTTCTCCCGCATGTCAATCATGTGAAAATTTCTATTTGCAGGTTTAAATGTGTACTATTTATTACTTTAGAAACGGGTTATTTATTACTTTAGAAACGGGTAACTTAGCGAGGCCTAGATAATTATGGAGATTTTGATTATATTTAGAGAAAATTTGATAAGAATTTTTGGAAATCTAAGTTATAATTGTTAAATTTCAAAATTTTTGGTGTATGTTATGGTGCTGAATCCATTTCCACCATCAAAAACACGATTCAAACAAATTTTTTTACCCAAATTCTAGCCACTTTTAGTTGTCTAAACAATTCCTCCTTCTCCTTAAACAACTGCCTTAAAAAACACACAAATTTATAATTTACCATTATTATTATATTTGACTTAACATTATTAAAATATTATTATATTTGAGTTAATTAATTAATTAATTAATTATTATATATATATATATATATATATTATTTTTGGAATTATAATTTTATTTTATTAGTATATATTTATTAATTATCGTCATAACAAGTTAAAGAAACAGAGTAAGCTATGCACGTTAAATAGATAGAACAGACCTCCAACAACTATAATTCATGACGATCTATATTAACTAACAACTAATTTACATTACTTATATTACATTAACAACTAATTTACATTACTTATATTACATTTTCTAATATTGATTATGTTATATTTTTTTGTGTTATCTGAATTACACTTGCTTTATTTTACGTTTGGTGCTCATATTCATCTTACACTATGTTCATATTATATAAAGTAGAAAAGTTTAGAATATGGAATTTTAATAATAAAAAGGAGTGATTATATTTGATATGTGTATTGTTTTTAACTAATAGTATATTATTTATCGTTATATAATGTAATATTATAATTATTGATATTTTTATATTATTTTAATTGACAAAAATAATACATGTTAAAAATAAAATCATATTTTTACGGAATATATTTTTAAAATTTCTAATAAATTTTATTTAGATATCCATAAAAATATAATGATTATTTTTTATTAAATATATAAGTATATTGTTTTGGAAAGGCCATCGAAAAATGTGAAATTTCTGACCATTAAAAAGTCCAAAATTCAAATTTCCTATTCATGACACCGTTTACAAAGAAAACAACACCCTAAATTCCTGAGATTATATACAATGATTCTAAGTTGTAAACCGTATGTAATTGTATATAATTTGTGTATTTGTATGATTTTATTTTATAACTAATATTACTTATATTACATTTTCGAGTGTCAATTATGTTATATTGGGTTGTTTTATGAATTACACTTGTTTTATTTTACGTCCTGTGCTCATATTCACATTACACTATGTTCATTTTATATAAAGTAGAAAAGCTTAGAATATGGAATTTTAATCCTTAGTATAAGGAGAGTGATTATATTTAATATATTTATTTTTTAATTAATAATAATATATTTAGTATTATATAGTGTAATATTATAATTGTTGATGTTTTATATCATTTGGCTTTATAAAAATAATATAATTATTAATAATATTTTTTGGAAAAAATTATATAAGAAATATTTTTATTGTCGTGTTTTGAATCAGTTAGTGTGGTTTATGTTGAGTATAAGATGAGTGCGTAGTCTAACGAGGCAGAGGAGTTTCTTGGAGAGTTGACTGGAGAGTTATGGAAATTCCGGTCATATTTAGAGAATATCCCGCAAGGATTTTTGTAAATCCAAGTTATAGTTGTCAAACTTCAAAATTTTAGGTGTCCTAAACATTTTTGATGGTGCTGAATCTATTTCCACCATCAAAAACACCATTCAAACACTGACTCTACAAAGATTTTTTGAAATTTTTTTGCCCACTTTTGGTCCTTCGGGCAATTACTCCTCTTCTTTAGAGGACTCCTAAAATGAGGTGCCAAATCCAGGCAATGAAATTAATAGATGTAGAGAGCTGCTAACTAGCCGTTAGCGAGTAACAACTAGTTTGACTGAGGGCATTAATTTACATAATATTAAAATTTTATTTAATTTACATCAAAAAATAATATAAATTAAAACTAAAATCATATTTTATTGGATATTTTTTTAATATTTCATTTTAATACTAATAAAAAAATATGATTATATATTCTATTATTTATATATATATATATATATATAGATATAGATATATACAAATCAATGTGAAATATTTGAAAATTAAGAAGTCCAAAATTTAAATCTATGTTTGTAACTTGTGTAAATTATTTCTTTTTAAATTTGTTTCTTTCTTTTAATATGTGTTTTGAAAAATTGTTTAAAATATATTAAGTCTCTAAATTATATAATGTAACTTAATTTTCTCTTAGAGTGCCTCCCGTACAACCACATTAGATCTCAGTGTCATAATCTTTAAGGAATTTAGACTTCTGTGATCCATAACATTGTTTCGAAATCACATAAATAATCTTTTGTCGACGCGTTTCGAACCAACCAGTGTGGTTAACATTGTTTCAAAATCACATAAATAATCTTTTGTCGACGCGTTTCGAACCAACCAGTGTGGTTAACATTGTTTCGAAACCACATAAATAATCTTTTGTCGACGCGTTTCGAACCAACTAGTGTGGTTCATCGAACCAACCAGTGTGGTTCATCGTCAGGACAAGTTGAAGAACCGATCCAGCTTAGCCAGTTAAATAGTACGGGCAGAGACTCCAACAGCTAGAATGATAACGGCTAATTTTGACATTATTTTTTTTTTCTCGGTAAACTAGCTAACTTTTATATTATATGTACATATGAATGTTTACAGACAGAGTAGCAGGACTTAACAGGACTTCCATGGCCACCAGTGGCGCCATGGGTGAAGCAGATTGACCCAAAAAGCTCCCACGCAGGGGTAGCATCCACCATGTTTTCCTAATGCCTCTGAAAGACCGACTGAGGCACAAAACCGTTCCAAAATCCCAAAACAGACTCAGACTTCTCGATTTACTCATAAGTGATCCAGCCCATGTAGGGGCTGTCTTCATTGACCAACTGGGGACTGATATTAACCGACACACTGAAGCTAAACATGACCAAAATGGACTGGACATTTATAAAAAACAACAGGAGAACAGACCGAATTCTAACCCGAACCATATAACCCGCATCAAACAGAGTTCTGGACCTGAGCTGAGTGAAGTTGGCAGCAGCTGGAGCACACGCTAGAAGGTTACTCGTCCTCAGGAGGTTTCTCCTCCACAATGGTGCACCATCCCTGACCCTCAGGGACACCCTCCCACATGGGAGCCCACTTGGCTTGTGCTGAGTCTGGGGATTTCGTTGTCTGGGGGGTGGAGGGGTCGACCATGATCACCTTCCCTGAGGTTCCTTCCCCACTTGGTGGAGGCGGCAAGGGGCCTGCTTGTCCAGAGCCTGCAGGGGGTGGATCCTCCCCTTCTGGAGGCGTTTCCTCTTCAGCACCTTCCGGAATTTGAGTGAAGAGCACGGAGACATGAGCTCTAATTCCTTGATTGTCCCGGGATTTACCCAGGGTAAATACCACTGAGCCGAACGCAGGTAGGGCTGGCCCCTCATCGCTTGCCCCACCAACCTCCAGGATTTGCCCTGCATGGAGTGGCGCGACCCCTGCCCGTCGATAACAATAGCAGCAACAACAATGGTGGTGCTCCCTCTCTGCCCCACCACGACCACGACCACGGCCCGAACCACGACCAGAACCCCTCCTGCAAGGCTGCCGATGACGAAGCCTTGGCATGGGCAATTCTCTTTCACCTGTGTTTGCTTGGAGCGAGTCGCGTGGCCTCCCCGCAGCCAGAATTCGTCGCCCGCACCTTCCAAACACCACCACCACCTTCGAATTATCCCAAAGTTCCCCTGTTTCCGACCCCAAAGCTTCCAAATTCTCCTCCTGCGTCTCTGAACTGGCCACCCGTGTCTCCAATTTCACTGCCAATCCCGTTGAATTTGCCCCCAACGCCTCTGAAATTGCCGTCCAGACCTCATAGTTCGCCTCCCGAACCTCTGAGACTGCCTCTCTACCTTCTGAGGAGCTTTCAGAGTTCTTAGAGCCAACCCCAGAGTCAGAGTGTCGAGAGGTCCAGAGGGTAGCCTGTGATGGCGTGCGTTGCGCCCAGCAGCAGGCCTTCCTCTCCAGCAGATTTCTCTGCAACAAGACACCACCGTGACAAAGAATTTCGAAATACATTGGCCTGTCGCAGTCTCCTGCCAGATATTTATCGTCATTCCATTGTTCTGAGCGCCAACTAAATTCCTCCATCCTTTCAATCTGTTCTGCATTGAATGCATTGAGCTCGAACCCTGCCATAATAAACCTTTGATGGCAGAGGCCCTGTGGAATTTAATGCGCATGGGGCGGCACATGGTAGCCATGTGGCTCAGCCCACTGTGTCCTGCTGTCACTCGCAACCGGGGGCTAATTTTGACATTATGACCCCAGCCAAATAATTATTATATTTTTAATTATGGTTATTCCTCGAAATTAGATAAATAGGTAAATTTCTACAAGTTATTAAATCATATATATTTTACTAAATATAATGTTTATTAATAAATACATATATATATGACTTTCCCATATATTGTTTATTTATTATTTATTTATTTTTATTAACTAAATATAATGTTTATTAATAAATACATATATATATGAGCTTCCCATATTTGTATATTTAATATTTTATTTATTTTTTATTCATCCTTCGATTCCCAATGGGTCGTAAAAAGGTACATTAGTCAATTTAAATTCATAAAAATAATATAATAATTTATTTTATTTTATAATTATTATTATTCCAATTATGATATTTGAGTAAAATTGTACCATGGATTAGTTAATTATATTATGGATTAGTTAATTATATTAATGGTTCAGAAATTTTCATATCATTTATATATTTAACCAAATATAATTGTTTATTAATAAATATCATTGTTTTTAATGGTTGGCAAAATATTTATATCTTTTATATATTTTACCCAAATATTTTTCCCATATTGTTCATATCAATATTTATTTATTCATCAAAGTACATTAATCAATTTTATTTTGTAAAAAATAATTTAATAATTTATTTTATTTTATTATTTTTATTATGGTAGTTAAGTAAAATATACCATGGACTATTAATTATATTAATGTTTAAAAAAAATTTCCCTTTTCTTATTGAATATAATAAACAAATTCATTATTACTTTTAGGCTAATAAATTTTACAATATATTCAAACTATTATTAAGAACTAAATATATATTTCATAAAATTATAATTGAAATGTTATAAAAGTTGGTACTTTCTAATTGTTAGTTAATCAATATATATTTTTATATATAAAATATAGATATAATATCAGGGTCATTAGGATGAATTAAAATAATCTTTAGAGTTTATATCATAATGATTTAAATAAAGATTAATCATATTGGTGAATTAATTATTTTCAATTATCATTTCAAATCTAAAGGTTTAGAAGTAATTAAATATATACATATATGTATAATTGAAAACAATAAAACATAATTAATTTATTAAAATATAATATTTAAGTTAACTATAATACAATAATAATAAAAGATTATTTATGTGATTTAGCCGAAAATTCTCTAAACAATGTCATAATCTTTATCGCAATACTGACCTTCCTAGCCTTTTACGATGTCAAAATTATAGTGAGCTGGAGAGGCTTCTCCCCGGGCATTTTTGAGCATATGAACCAAATTTAAATCAAACTTAAATAATCTGTTTCTTTAGATCAAATAAACCAAAGTTTGGTCTTCGTGGACTTTTACCACCACCACCACACAAATAAAATTATTAAATTAATTTTTAATAGATTAATTATTAATAATTATACATGGTTAATAAACTACAATTATCAATTTTTATATATATATAATATTATATGCAATTTGATTTACATAATTTATAAATTTAATATCCTAAAATAATAGATAATTTAATCTAAAATTAAGTATTAATCTTATAATGATGATAAATATATTAATATATATGTTATATCTAATTTTATTAAAAATAATAATAAATATTAATAACCAAAATAAAGTTTTACAAATTTGAATGTAAAAATATAAAGTTATAAATCTGGATAATGATAATAAATAATGTATATGTCGGATGCTAGTGTTCGTGGGAGGACCGGCGGATGCGACTCCGTAGCGCGACTACTCCGACAAGTAGCAGCAATGGCTTGTAAATTTACCTGCTAGCACCTGTAATTCTCATAGCAGGCTCTGCTGCTCCCTAGCTCCAACAATTAAAAAAAAATAAGGACGGTGGTTATTCTCTCTTCCAAACATCATTCTCTCCTGGTTATTCTCTCCAAGGTTTCTCTTGTTTCCTCCGGCTCAGTGGTGATCACCCAATAGTGGCTATTTTGGTTTGGTTTGCAAATATCGGCACAGAGCCATGAGGATCACTGATGTATTTTTGGCACCCCATCCATTTTGGTTAACAAATGCAAGTTACAAACATGTTAAGTATCATGCTCATCGTTTTGATAAATGTCAATTGAATTGCAAGACTTTTGAGCTTTGGTTTCCCTCTGAGAGGGAGAGATTTCTAAATCTTGTTTCTAGTTTTTTTATACAAAACTGGAGAATGCTCTCATGGATGTAAATTAGTACATTTTTTGCCTTGTAATTTAATATAAATATATTTGTTCAAAAAAATAATAAATAATGTATAAATATTTATAATAAAATAACACAACTTAAAAGGTTATATAAATATTAATGATGAAAAATAAAATTTATAGATTTAAGAGAAAAACATAAATGGTAAATCTTAATAATAAAAACTAAAATAAAAACATAAAGTACAATTTTTGATAAGGAGAACATTAGCATTATCCACAAAAACTTTCGAAATGTCGAAATGTCCATAAAGATCCAAAAGGAAAAGGAAAAACTCATGGTTGAAACGATCATTATAAACCCAATCTAAAATATTATCACTCACTTGTAGATATTTTTTTCAAAAATCAGTTGTCTTACTGGTGGACATTGTTATAAGCTCTATTCCTCCATTTATTTTCTTCAGTCCCTCCACTTTGTGTACCATCCAACAACCATACAGTCCAAGATTCTGGAGACTTTTTAAATTTAAAATCTGAATTAATGCATCCCTTCTATATGTACTTGCTTTTCAACTCATCACTGGGAGGTGGACTGTCATATGAGGGATTGGGTTTTGATTAGAAAAATTCGACACTAATTAGTAACTATGAAGCTATTGTTAGAATAATAATCACAATTCGTCCATCCTGTTTATATGACGGCTCATCAATGTTAATCGACAAGTGTTGCTGAAAAATAAATGACAATTGGGAGATTTTACTGTAGAAACTCCGGCTAAATGTATGTATTTGTGAATACAATGATCAAGCTCATGTAGTGAGTTTCAAGTTTTTGTCATGGTATCAAAGTCATGTGAAGGTTCCGTGGCGTGAACGTTTCATGACTAGGCTTAGAATTTCAAATCTTTTTTGTCTGTCAAATGACTTTTTTGCATTTTTCATGTCCTTCATTTTACGTTTTAAGAAAATTTGAGAGTGAATGTTATAATTTTTTTTATTACTATTCATTTTTGAAGAGTTAGATGAATATATGCCCTTCCAAATAAAATTAAAACCAATCTTAATCTTAACGATGTGGTCTAAAACATCCCACTACATTCAATATTTTTTAGATTTTGTAGTTGAAAATGATCTAACATCCCACAACACTCAATATTTTTTAGATTTTAAAGTTGAAAATTATCTAAAACATCCCACTACACTCAATATTTTTTAGATTTTACATTTGGAAATTACAATTTCAAGATATCCTTGTCCAATTTAAACCAAAGTTAGGAAAGAATTGCCCCAAGAAAACACTGAGAAAAATAACCTACTCGATAATAGAATAAAAAATCAACATTAACCTTTTTTATAAAATCACATAGCACTAAATAAATAACAAAAACAACAAATATATTTTATGTCAATAACTATTTAGTAAGGAAAGTCCCATCCATACTTACCTACAAATGAGGCATTAAAAAAACCTAGAATTTATTTTATTTTTTCCATTCTATGATAAATATAATACACGACAAATTTAACTTAACTTTTATTTAAATAACCATTTATCTAAACATTATTCAAGCAACTAAGTGTCTCTTTTATATTTTATATTTGTATTATACAAAATTTTCACCACACAGAGGTAACCCTTTATTAACGCAAACGATTATAAGGATAAGAATTTCTCTTTCCTTAAAACTTTCTAGATCAGAGATCCAAAATTAAGAGGAAAAACCAGAATTTTAACAAGTAAAACGCCAACATTACAACATAAATCAGCCTTGAGTCCAACGTAAACACTTGTTGAAATTAGTTAGATGTCTTTGAACAAAACACCATAATAAAGACCGCACAAACATTCATTCGATTGAAGCGAGAAATTATACATTTTTGGTTTTTCAAGTTATCACTATGCAACTTTGCTTTCGTTAGTCTATCAACAGTTGTTTTTAACTATGACAAAACTATTAATTTCACTTGTTGTTGCTCTATGCTAACCTCTACTGTTCAATAATCTTTGTTTATTCTCGATTATTTTACCTCTTTCACTAAGTAGAAATGCCTACATAAATGTCATATATCTTCAATCCAACAAATATAAGATTAAGGGTAGGTTTCTCACCAGATATAAGTCTTTCTGTCAAAACCTTTTATTTCTGCATCTTTAGAGACAGCATTCCCAAATCTTTTTATAATGCCGGAGGTCTTATGGAGTCAACCACCAGATGTTTTCTTCTCTTTGAGCATGCAAAGATATCGAGAATAGACTCCATTTTTACCCTGTGTCTAGCGAAGCTCTGAAGGCTTTGACGTCGTAGAAGAAAATACGCCAATCAATTGAAAACAAAATAACAACAAGATCTGGCTGTTTTTTGAAATTCTTGTTTCGTTGAAGAAACTAAAACAATGATATATAATTCATTTTTCTTACTATTAAATTATTTTTTGATAGGTGGCTTAAAGGAACTAATGCCGTAAATTGAACGGTGAAAGAGAGGTTTCATCAATTTCCTAGTCACTACATTCTCGAATTAGTGGTTGGCCTGATGTTACGCATTATAATTTGAAGGGTAGATGTTGCGATGGGCCATGGTAGCTCCCGATTAAATTTTGTCATAAATAACATCATTTGTATGGATAATGGCCGGATCATGGATGGTAACTTCATGCAAGGAAGAGTTACTCCCAACCGTGAGAAGGAAGGAATGGTAGGCACTAGGCAGTGATGACTAGGAGCATTTAAATAAATTTAAGATCGAAGTTGAACTCTTTTCCGTGTGGGTCCACCGCTCCATCCACCCATAATTTCAAGGCGTTTGTAATTTTAGGTATGACAGAGGTATCATAATTTTTTACAGTTTACATTTCAAATTAAATGTCAAAATGACGGGTTACAAGGGCATAAGATGACGTGGAAAATTTTGTAATTGCCATCAAATACATCTTACAACTCAAAATACGTCTTGTAGGATGTCAAATTCCAGGCCTGCTCACAACAATCCGAGGGAGTCGTGGGACAATTGCAGAACAAGCCAAAGGGCCAAGATCTGAGATCGAAGAGGTCACTGACTGTGTGAGAGTGTTGTGTTTCCTGCTAAGGAGTTGCGTGGTGTGAATGATTGTGCAAGATGTTTGGGTTTCATTGTTATGAATTGGGTGATTGATCCAAGTTGAAGGATATAGAAAATAAGTTGAGTGAGGTGGTTACACCGGGACCAGCGTTGAGGAGTTGTGACGTTCTATGATGAGAGTGGCCAACGCTGAGACGGACATTGAGGAGATGTGACATTGTATGAGGAGAGCGACCAATCACTGTGACGTCGACCACCATGTGAAAATTTGAGTGGCATGTGTGTGCTCCATGTTGGCGCTATTGGAGAATGAGATTGCAAATCTAAGCATTGTGCAGTCAAGTGGATTGTGTTAGAAATTGTAATTACTTCAACATGTGAAGTTAGTTAAAAATAGAGAGTCAATTAACTGAGTGATTGAGTGTTTGAGTGTTGAGTCAAGTTGAGTTAAGTAATAGATGGCTTTTAGTGTGTGGTTGCATGTCAAGATATTTGAGGTGAGTCGCTAGTTGAAAAGGATAAATACCCTTCACCGGGTTCATTGTAACCATCGTAATTTGTGTGATCAATAGAAGAGCCGCAGCTCGCGTGTTTTGTGTGAATTCATGTTTTGTCTTGTCTGCCTTTCCAACAAATTGATATCAAAGCGAGGGTATACAGAGCAAGGAAAAATAGATTAACAACAATCAGTGTGAGAGAAAAAAATGATGATGATAGTGATTAAGGTCCACTAAGACCAAATTGGTCTATCGGACCTATAATTTTCTTAGTTTTTAAGTGTTTGGCTCGTCATCTTTTTTGGTGAGATTGGTGTTGTAGCTTTCTTTTCTTTCTCTACAGTCTTCCAGCTTCCTTTATCTTGCATCTCCTTCATCTCTTCTGGTTCTTGAGACATTGGTGTCTTAGCTTCGCGATCTATTGTGTTCGTCCTTTCGAAGATAGTCGGAGAAGAAATTTGGTCCACGAGATTTGCTTTGCTATTAAATGAAGATTTATTTTGTGCGGTCTTCAAATCCTCATAACTGTTGATGCTTGAGGGGTTGTCGAGTTCACTTTTTTGTTGTTGGGCGAGGCTTTCTCCCTGCTTGCCTTGAGAGTTGTTTCTTTCTTGCCCGATTTCTTGTGATTCAGAGTTTTCTCTAGAGTATTCTTCTTTGATGACAATGTAGTGTTCTTTTTGTGCTCCTTCCCACCATGTAGACCTGTGGTGGTTTTTTCTAGCAGAACTATTCTGGGAGGCTTTTGGGCAACTTTTGGCTAAATGGCTTGTCTCAAAGAAGGATCGACATCGGAAGAGGACACTTTCATAATCGAGTTTTTGGTTCCACACATAGTCTTTACTTGTTAGGTTTATTTCAGTTGGGAATCTGACATTGAAGTCCATTTCCACACAGATGCGTGCATAGGTAGTTCTGGCATATTCCGCTATTTCTGGGCACCTGCAGTAAAATTTCCCAATTGCATTTCCAATGGCTTTTAGCGAGGAGAGATTCCAGAGATGCAAGGGTAGGCTTGGCAATCTTACCCAAACTGCTGCTGAGGTTATCACTGTTGTTGAGAGATCGAATGATGGGTTCCATGCCTTCATGAATAGGCCTAAGTTTTCCCAAAACCAAGGGCCAGAATCTAGAATACATTGTCTTCTTTCAGGATTTCAAAATCTACTATAAAGAAACCCCTGGCACAGGGGTAGATATTAATTCATCAAAAATGATGGGCTTCCATACCTCCGAGATCCAATTGTGGAAAGCTGTCAGCTGCGGCCAAAAACCATTGAAATGGAAAATTAGGGCACTTTCAGAAAACTTCAAAGCCTCATCGAGTGAGGCCTGGACCACCTGGACAGTGGGAGCTAGGGCTTCACTGACGATATGGGCAGGAGCTTGCCCTCCAGAAGTTAACGGAACTGAGCCAGTAGCTAATTTCACGAAGCTGGGAGCCATATTTCCACAGAGAAATAAGGCAGAAGATTAGATCTAGATCTAGCCGCAGAAGATTGAATAGATTATATCTAGAACCTAACCGTAGAGAAATAAGGTAGAAGATTAGATCTAGATCTAGCCACATAAGATTAGATCTAGAACCCAGCCACAGAGTAAGGTAGAAGATTAGATCTAAATCTAGCCGTAGAAGATTGAACAGGTGGTTCGTCTATAAAATTGCTTGTTCCTTTGATAATCTCACAGTGTGAGATAGCGGAGAGTGTCAAAACACAGCGTGGGAGTCGAGACCCAACTACAGAGAAATAAGGTAGAAGATTAGATCTAAAACCCAGCCGCAGAGAAATAAGGTGGAAAATCAATAAAAAGATATCCACAATTTCCCAATAACCTATTTGCCATTCTAAAGCACGTCATCCAAGCCATGAAATATTTATTCTCATAAATTTTTAGATTTAACACATCCTACAGTTATACACAGTGCGTTCAGGCTCATGAGAGAGCTGCGCTAATCACAGTGGAATTACACCGATTTGCATGCACGCGGTTTTCATGAAGCATTGATCCCCTGTTCGTATAGACCGTTAATCGCATGCAATCCTCACGAGAGGCGAAAGTTTTAAAATTGTGAAGTCAAGATCACGTGGTTTATATGCGGCAGCTTTTAAAGATCACGTGGTTTATATACAGAGAGGTTTTAAAAGATTCGAAAGTGTTTCTTTAAATGTTACGTGGAATTGTTAAGTGGGTTTTTTATTTTATGGTGAAGTATAAAAGGTTATTTTTAGGATTGATTTTATAAAAGGGCTTAACCATAAAAGTATTTTTTTTTAATAAGGAGGGTTAAGAATAAAAGTATTTTTTTATAAGGAGGGTTAAGAATCCAAGTGGAGAGGACATGGTATTCAAAGAGACTTTTTTTTTTTTAGTTTTTTTTAAGAAACAAGGTGTATGGTATTAAAAAAATAAAAATAAATTAGAAAAGTATTTGGGATTTGTAAAAGTTTGTTTATTTGTAATTTTTTTTGTCAAGCATAATAGTGTTTTGGGTGAAAATTGTGCCTTACAGGGGTACACATTGAAAATCATATTTTTTTCAAGGGCGATATGGAAGACAACCTCATGCAAGCAGCAAAGTAGTTATAAAATAGAGGAATTACCACAGACATGGGTCACAAAGCGTGACTAAAGCATATTAAGAAAAGAAATTGAAGAGAAGAGGAAAAGATCATTGCAATGATTAGAGAGGTTCAGGACGCAGCCGAGAAACTAAGAAGTCTAGTAGAAGACAAAGAAGAAATCGAGGGTGATTGTTGTAGCTTTGATCTACTACCACCTCCTATGTTTACAGCTGAACATTTTGATCACTGGATTATCAAGATATTAACGTTTCTTCGAGCTAAAGAGTTAATTAGGTACGAATCTAATAACCCATATGATGTAGTATGTGATGTTTTAGCATTCAATTTTATAAAACAAGCATTATGAGAAGTTTTTGTGCAAGGAAGCAAAAGCTACAACTTTTAAGGAAGCATGGAAGTTCCTGGAAGCAGAGTTTGGTGCAAGGGGGAGTGACATGCAACAATAGGTTATGTCACAAACAAAAAAGTCAGTCGTGGATCTGAGAGTATATGAGAAAAACTCTGAGAGGAAAACAGAGCTTGGAGAACCCCACTCAAAAGTGGATGATGGTTGTCAAGACCATAAAATTGAAACTCATTATGCAATCATGCATATGGATGAAGACAATGCAACAAAGATTATAGAGAGAGAAGCAATAGTCTTTGTATGTCAAGCAGAGAAAGAGCAAATAAATGCTCAAGGACTCCACTATAATTTGGATGATATAGATGATGGTGAATCCCACTGTGATGAGACACATGTGGATGATGATTGCAAAGTTATATGTGAATTGGTGAATCTAGCCGCAACTGTTGGATTTGGTGAAGTTGAAATTGTCGATGAAATCGACAATGAGCTCATGCATGCTCAGATATCCCACCATAGTATAGATGAAAATTATGTTGATGATATGTGTGGTTTCTTTTTTGAAACAGAGATTGATTGTGGTTGGTAAGCGTAATGTTTGATGAAACATTGAAGTTTGAAGCTGTCATTGTAGCAACAAGATATGAAGCAGTTGGAAATTCTCATGAAGCAGTATGTCATCTAGCAGCAGTTGATGATTAAGAATAGGATAAAGTGATTGAAGAGTTTTTGATGAGAATATCCACTAACAACATAACAGTGGAAGACAACCTCCATGCAATTGAAAAGAAGGTAGATGTAGAGAAGGAATCTCTCACTGAAGAGAGTCATATTAAAGATGTTTTTAACATTGTTTTTGAATATGCAGGTGTTCAGAATAGCTTGGGCAAAAAATTTGAAAACAAGGTCGTTAATAAATTTGATGCAGATTACAGAAAAAACAGTAGTACGTGATGATGAAAGTGAAAATAATTGTATGGATGTTTCTGATGACAAAGATGAATGCATTCAAACCATTTTCATCAATGGAGCCAAGAAAAGATAAGATTTAAGTTTTTTCTATCAAGAAATATGGAAAAAAGAAAGTCATGAATATGAAGAGCAAAGAAGACAGTTTGAACAATGTTGTGGCAAGAGTCCATAGTTGAACAAATATTTGAAGAGGAAGGTGTAGAAGACATGATCCAATTGTTTCTTAGAACAAGTTCAGAACAAGTCAAAGAAAAATCAGAACAACAACAAGTGAATAAAGCCTACAGCAAGAAAGTTCAACAGAGAATGAAGCAATTTTGAGGATTTAAAATTTGGAAGAAGAGAAAGAAAATGCAAAATTGTAAAAGTCTTGAGTCATTGTAAGCCTAGGTGAGACATAGACTAGCAGGCACGTTTGTTTGATACTTAAGTCATGTTGAACCATGTTGATTCATACGGTCATAATTAAGGGGGAGTGTTAGAAATTGTAATTACTCCCGCATATCGAGTTAGCTAAAAATAGAGAGTCAGTTAACTGAGTGATTGAATGGTTGAGTGTTTGAGTGTTGAGTCAAGTCGAGTTAAGTGATAGATGAATTTTAGTGTGTGGTTGCATGTCAAGATATTTTAGGCGAGTCACTAGTTGAAAAGGATAAATACCCTTCATCGAGTTCATTGTAAGAATCATGATTTGTGTGATCAATAGAAGAGCTGCAGCTCATGTGTTTTGTGTGAATTCATGTTTTATATTCTCTGCCTTTCCAACAAACTGTAGTGTTGAGTGTTTAATTATAGTGAATGTGAGAGTCCAAAGCTGTGAGGGATCGGTGGAAGGAGAGTCATGAGGGCTCGGTGAAAGGAGTGTTGGCTGAGCTGATGCCCATGGATGAAGGCACTGATATGTTGCATCCCCTGTGGAATGTAAAGGAGAAGTTGTAGTGGAAGTTGTGAGGCTGTTATAGACATATTTGGGCACTGCAACCCCAATCATATATGTCCATAAACCAAGGGCTTCTGAGTCCCTAAAAGTGTTGTTTCATACCCTAAAGGAACAAGGTCAGCTGATTACATCATCTCCCAAAAGTTCTCCACAGAAAACTGCTCAAGACTAGTCAAAACTAGACCATACAGACCGCTCAGTGCAAAGAGTGTGATGCACCTCACCTGCCACATGCAAAAAGTGCGATACATACTGAAAAGCCCTTCTATAGGGTGCGACGGGCGAGAGTGGACAAATGGCAGAGACAGTTTGCAAGGTGGATGATCATGGAATCTTCCAGAAACTTCTCCTGTGACACTTGCCTCTCTGAATTCACCCAGGGATGAGAAAGAGATCATGAATATCCAAGTGGAACAAAGAACTATCAGAGAGAAGACACTAATCAAAATCCCATAAGCTAACCTACCCCCCTACAATCATTTATATATGGATCCCTCATCCCACAAATCCAGAGGCTCGAATCTTGTATCTTGTAAGGAAGTGTTGTTGGTTTCCTGGTGGAACATCATCACGTTGCGCGATCTAAGCTTTTCATGAGGTGAAGAAGGGCTTTCATGCTGGGAGGATGACACTAGGTCAAATCAATGGGTTGTAATCCTCTCTTCTATTCTCTATATCAATAAAGTTATTCAAGTTTTCCTCCACATTCTTGTATGCTTGATGATATATGCATTTGTGTGGTCAATATATATCTGATCCTATATTGTTTATGATTGTAGATCTCTGTACTTTGAAAGTATTATGCTTCTTTGAATTTACAGGTACTCTTTGAAGTGGGATAACCAAGGAAAGAGTGGCAAATATCTGTTAGAGGGGAGAAGGAACAAGTGAGGAACCAAGCGAGAGATTGAGGTTGGTATTCTTTGCTCCTCTCCTATATACTTCTCATAAAGGAAAATGAAAGTAACTTTAATCTATTTGTTTCTAAGATAGTTACCCGTCTTAGTGGGACTAGCAGCTCCGCATAGACACTAGATTTCCCGATAAAAAAATGGCGACTCCACTGGGGAGCAAATAGCTTGTTTGCTTTTCTATATTTGTTTGCTTTATAAACGATAGACGGAGCCTGAAGTCAAGCCAGCCAGCCTTTGAACTGCATTTTCTATGCAAGTGCAATGTAGATCAATGTTGCTTCAGTCTATCTCCAAGTTTTGTTTATAAACTGAAAAATTTATTTGCAAACATCCTAATTGCCCTAGTGGCGGCTCAAGTAGCCTCATTAGATTAGCCCCTGTGATTTACATTTGCTGACTATCATTAGCTCGGCTTAAATCCCTAAACTAAGCTGCAAATTGCGACCAAGAACCAAGTTGAAGTCGTCCCTGGACCATCGCACTTTCTCCTCTTGGGAATCTGGATGCATCGCACCTCCCATGTGCAGTAGGTGGGATGCATCGCTCTTTCCTTCTGTTACAGGTGTGATCATCAGATAAGACCTCTTCTGCTTCCAGATTTTGGTTTTTTGTTCACTCTCTTCAGCTTTATTCAACATTTTTGCTGTCTGTGATCAATATACCACTATGGAAACTCCCTTCCTTTGCATGATTCACCCTCCATTGTACAAAGAACTGTAAATGTTTTTATGTATTGTTTGCCATTTATGGTCCTCTTTAACAAAGAAGTAGCGTAATCAAACTGTCGTCCTTTGATTTGGAAGTGTCGCAAGTGTCATTTTCAGTCAAAGAAAAGAATCCTACTATTCTTGATGATCGATTACACTATTACTCTTGTATTTGATTTGAATTAATAGTTTTTCAAATGTCGAAAGCAGTTTTCAATTCAAAATCGCAAAGTGTTGTCATTATCTTCCTTTCGTCTTTTGAAGAGAAAATCATTAGCACTGTCACTTGAAACGATTCAGATTTGTACTTAGCATTCTTTTTTTCATTCACACATTAAGAAAGCAAAAACAAATACATGTATGTGCATTTGCATTTAGACTGCTTGTTGATTTTGATTTAGGACAGTGCATCTAGTGTGTGCTCTTTGCTCTATGTTGAAAGAATCCTGCTTCTCTTTCCTTGGTAGCTAGGATTTTCATTGCAGAAAGAAGATTAAACGATTGTTTATCATCTTAGATTGCATTTTAGGAATTGTATATCTACATCACCCAGTGAACCTGAAAGGAAAACTTCTTAAGAAATATTAGCTGTAAAATAAATTCAATGAACATAAAAACGCTTTGGAACCTAACACACAACATTTAGACATCTAGGCTAGAGACGTATTACGACATTGTAAAGCCTCATAACTATCGCTTTCATTGTAGGTTGGGTGATTCCTCTTCTTTGAGATGACAAGTACCGGTACAGACTTGTGCTCCTACGTACCGTCGAGCATATATTGGGAGACCACAATAGGCTATATCCTTTATCCTTAGGAAGCTGTGTCTGTCACCCTATCGATCACAATGCACTAAACACAGCATTCGGGAAGATTGACTGTCCTACCGTAAAAAGTATTCTACAGTTTTGTGATTGGTTTGGTAATCCCACTGTCTAGATTTCCAGAGTAGTCTCTTTCATTCCTTTTTAGACTCCTTAAAGGAAATGGTCCATCTGATCACTTGTCACTTCAGGCTCATTAAAAATTGAAGGTGACTAGAGTCATCTTTAGCTTTTTCTCGACTCTTAAAAATTGAAAAAGGAAGTTGTGTCAAAGCGTCATAAAATTTATTTTAATCAGAATAACGCCACTGTTCCCTCGTTGGTCTTAGGTTGAGGAAAATGGAGTCCACCAACCAAGGATTTCCCCTTGGAGGAAATCCTAGTCCTTTCTCCTCTTGAGGAGATGTTAGTGCACCTCATATGGCCACATTGTCCCTCCCAAGACTGACAATTGGCTTGCCAATATGACTCTTCTCGACCTCTGTCATTCAAACCACCGATTCCTGAGCAATCAAGTCAGCAACTAGATGATACTAGAGTTACCCTCCAACCTTTTGTTTCACTTGTTTCTCCCTCCCCTCCTTCCTCTTCACTTGGTGAAGTTGGTAAAGCTAAAAACCAAGTAAATTTGAAGAAGAAGAAAGGCAAGGAGAAGGAGAAGAAAAAGTAGGAGCCAAAGGCAAAAAGGGGCAACCATGCATCATCTAGTGAAAATCCACACACTGCACCATCCAAACCCAAATCCCCATGTGTCATTTGCAAAGGGGACCACTATCATCGTGATTTTCCTTGCATCCCTCGGATCTTAAGGGACTGGTCTCCTTGTTTGCATAATCTGGGGTCATCAACCTCTGATGATCATGTTGAGAGTACACCGTCAACTAGTGAAAATGAAGTCTCTGGATAGAAAGGAAAATGTAAATTTCCTTGCAAACTGTGTGAAGGCAATCATGCCATCCACCATTGTCCCTTCTTGGATGAAGCTAAAAGAGTCTTAGATAAAAGTCTTGCTTCATCGCTACGGCTCCCTCCTGGGTACAAGAAACTCTTGCCAAGTCTATCGCTAGTTGAAAATCCAACTGACACACTTTTGTGGTCAGTCGAAGCATCTATCATTGAAGATAAACCCTCAAAACCCACACCAGAAAAAAGTCAAAAGGTCGAGGTGGCAGTCGACCCGGTATTGTCTTCGGAAGGTCCATCCTTAGATGATACAGTCACCGAAGAGAATGAGAATGACACCGTTCAAATTCTTTTCGTAAAAACAGACTCCGATGAACATGGGGGCAATCTACCTGTTCCTCTACCATAGGGAGGAAGTTCGCTAGAGTTATATCCGACCGTTTATTTGGTCCCACCTCCGAGCAACCTAGTCGTTTCCGTCAATTAGAATATACTAGGCAGACCCCGTCTACCATCTAATGTACCATTTCGAATCATTGTACAAGCTTACAGAATGGTCATGGTTGGTACGATCATGGATGAAGGGCTTCTCTGAGTATCCTTTCCTCAACTGCTTGGAAAGTGCTTGGTTCGCCATCGCTTCTGCCTGAGATGAGAAATCTGACAAGCTTTGACAAAGGATCCAGTCGACATTTAGGGATCCTTCCAAGTTTGCCTATAACTTTGAGAGGGAAAATCGTGTATCTAAACATAATGGTATTCCTAAGACCTTTAGATTATAATCTGCTCCTTGGGCGTGACTATATTTATAGCATGGGAGCCATTGTCCCCTCACTCTTTCGAGTAATATGTTTTCTGCATGAAGGCCAAGTGGTCTAGCTCGTAGACCAGCGTTCATTCCCAGGCTCACACATAGCTAATAGTCAAATTCCATCCCTAACTGGTCTTTACACGCAACGAATGTCTCATCAATCTCTAGTCCGTCCACCTGAAGAGCACGAGTAATTCGGTGGCCATGACTGAAACCCAAGGGGCATGCACCCTGGTCTGCTTCGGCAGGGAAACTTTGGGTATAAGGTAGGTTTCCACGAAGGATATATGACTAGTGTGACACCCGTCTTTTTAGGAAATTGGGATTAGACTGGAATAAGATTCCCTCGTCAAGGTTAGGTGGTTGGAGCTAGAATCACCTTTGTCTAAATGGACTAAGCCAGGAAGTGTTTCTGTCTGCTACGTGGATGGAAACTATCTTGCAAATGCGAGAACTTCTATATGGTAGCCTAGAAACTCTATTTCACTATACCTGGGGGCATGCAAACCTTTTTGCATGCAAGTGAAGAGCGACCATTTATTTTCTTAGTTTGTAGATTCTCAACCCTTTAAACTCGTAGGATTGGTCACTCCTAGCTTACATAAAGAAAGGATACGAAGCAAAGCTTCGAGTGGTGCAAGCTCCATAAAAATGGAACCTATCAATGAGACATCCTTATTATACGACTAGCACAAGCAGTTTTTATGCAAAGTTCAAGCTCGTTAAAAATTAAACCTAAGCAATGAGCAAATGTTCCCCCAAAGTTTAAGCTCATTAAAAAATGAACCAACCTCCAGTAAATAACCATTGTGAATGCATTATCATC
>APFE030641525.1:100259-175226 GCA_000404065.3 Pinus taeda | reverse complement strand
CAAAAATTTATTCAAACAGAAAACATAAAAAGCATAACATGTAAATCACTAAATGTCCTCCTCAAGACAATATATACCAGTTATTAGTGATGAGAATGCATCTTTCTTATGGAAAAACAAAGAAAAGGAATGAGAAGAGTTGCTAGGGAAAGAGTAATTTTGAGGCTCGACACCTCCTTGCAAGACACGATCAATTGATCATCACCAGTCAATATGAGATCATCAACATAAAGTACGATGATCAACAGCTTACCTTTCACCACAATGTGGTATTGGTTTGCATCCGCTTCACTCTTTGTGAATCCTAACCCGATGAAGTAGTTGTCTATCTTGGTGTACCAAGCACGAGGTGCTTGCTTCAGCCCGTACAACGCTCTCTTGAGTCAGCACACATGCGACTCATGATCGAAGGTCATAAAACCTTTCGGCTTTTCTATGTACACCTCTTCCTCAATCTGGCCATTGAGGAATGCAGTATTCACATCCATCTGATGGATCTTCCAACCCATCTGCGCTAATAATGCCAACATAGATCTGATAGAGGAGTACCTTGCTACAGGAGCAAAAGTCTCATCACAGTCAATCCCCTCGACCTGTGAAAAGCCACAGGAAACAAATCTTGCCTTATGCTTCTCCACACTACCATTAGCAACTTTCTTTACCTTGTAAAGCCAATGGGAACTCACAACTAACTTGTTCTCTAGTCTTGGAACCACATCCCAAACAATGTTACGAACTATGGACTCATACTCCAACACCATAGCGTCAACCCAAATCGGCTACTGCATTGCTTCCTTAAAGGAAGATGGCTCGGTCTCAACACATTCCCCAACAAGGGCCATGTATCCAGTGTACCTCTTAGGTGACCTCCTCGATCTATGCTTAGAAGATGGTGCTCCCACATTCTCTCTCACATCCTCTAACAATCTATCAGCTTCTCTTATGCACTTTCGTCCATCTCTGGAAGACTCTGCTTGAGTGGATGTCTCCACTCCTAGAGCCTCTGCATGTGGTTACTCCGCATCAGTCTGAGGCTCCTCCTCCTTAGGAACCAATAGTTCCTCCACAACCTGTAGTTGGAGCTCCCTCTCAAGGGAAACTCGCATGGCCTTCTACTCATCAAACTTGAGATCTCTACGAACCACTATCCTCCAACTGGTAGGCAAGTACACCCGCTAGTTGTGAGGTGTATCAGTGTACTCCACAAATATCCCCAACTCTGCTATTGGCTCAAGCTTCTTCTGTGCATCCTTTGTCACATGGCAATATGCCGATGAGCCAAAGATCTTGAAGTGACCCACATCTGGTCTCTTATCGGATAAAGCTTCCTCTAGTGTCTTCATCCCAAGTATGCAATGCAGGCTTCTATTATGCAAATAGGCCATTGTTTTGCATGCCTCAGCCCACAAGTGAAGTGGTAGGCCTTGGTCATGCAACATTACTCGTGATAACCCTACAATAGTTCTATTCTTCCTCTCGGCCACCCCATTCTGCTGTGGGTTATGAGGTGCCATCAACTCTCATTTAATTCCTTTCACTGCACAGAAGTCCTTAAACTCTTGAGAGACATATTCTCCACCATTGTTGCTTCTCAAAGCCTTGATCTTCTTCCCTGACTCTTTCTCAACCAAAGCTTTGAACTCACAAAACTTTGTGAAAGTTTTGTCCTTCTTCTACATGAAATAAATCCAGCATTTACGAGAATAGTCATCAATGAAAATCACATAATACCTTTGCTTCGTTGTGGATGCCGTCGAGAATGGTCCACCCACATCAGTATGAACTCACTCTAAGATAGCCTCTACTCGACTGTCTCTATCATGAAATGAAGACTTGGTGTACTTTCCCAAGGTACAACCTTTCCATGTGTCAACTTGGTCAAGTTTACCTTTGGGAAGTACTATAGATATCTGCTGCATTATTTTTAAAGCCCCATGATGCAAATGGCTCAACTGCTTGTGCCACAGCTCGCCAATGTCTTGGCTTTGCACCAATTTTGCTTTCGTACTCAATGCTGCACAATCATCTACCTCTAGTTTACAAATATTCTTCACCCTAATCCCTATCCTCTTGGTCTGACTCGTAGCTATGTGTCTTAGGAATGCCTTTCCTTTACTGACGACAACATCGTAGCTTTTGTCCTCCAACATCACGACCGATACCAAGTTCTTCTTCAGTCCAGGCACATACATCACATCTGTCAAGGTGAGAGGAGCTCCATGCTCCCTCTTAAAAGCAACCGTTCCCACTCATGAAACACTATATCTTCCATCGTCACCCATCTCTATGCTCATCTTGAGGTCCTTCTCCTCCAAGGCACTGAATAAATTTTTATCACCGGTCGTGTGGAATGAGGCTCCACTGTCAAGATACTAGACACAACCCATCATCGATGACACCACGCATGCGATGAGGGTAACGTCCATTTCGAACTAAGAGGCTAATGCCTCAACTTCTAATCCTTCCGAGGATCCATTCTTGGACTTCTTTGATGGGCAATTAGTTGCATAATGTCCCATCTTGTGACAATTAAAGAATCTTACTGTAGACATGTCACCCTTCTTCCTTCCATGAGAAGAATTTGATTTGAAATGGGAAGCCTTCCCCTTCCCTTTCCTTGCGTTACTTGCTAAGGCTAGATTTTCTTCATCATCATTCTTGGATGAAGAACCATCTCGTGTGCTCCTCCTGATCTCCTCCTGCATAAGATCTGACCATAGTCATTCCTAATCTGGCAGTTTCTTCCTTCCATTCACAGAGTCCTGGTAGCTATTCCCATTCTTTAGAAGGCCAAGGAGAGTGAGGCTCACCATATCATCATCGACAATAGTTATTCCCACACTGTGAATCTCATGTTTGCAGGTGGTGAGCTTGTTCAGATATGTGGACATAGTATCGCCCTTCTCCATCTTGATTCTTTGAAGCTTATCCTTGAGCGCCAATTTCCTCTGGTCGCTGCTGTTTTGGTAGATGTCCTTCAATGTCTTCCACATTGAAAATGGAGTATCCTTCCCACGGAGACTCGAGACAATATGGTCTTGAACTCCCTCAAGGATGATCCATCTCACCTTTGCCACACACTTCTTCCACTTAGCCAACTCTTATGCATTAGTTGAAGCTCGCTTTTGGATTTCTTAATCAATTAATTCCTTCAAGCCATTGTCTTCTAATATAGCCTCCATTCTATCTTTCCATGCTATGTAATTCGAGCTACCTCCAAGGCATACTCAACTCTCAAGCCATAGAACGCCATTGGCCAACCTTGAAGTATGATATGGATTCGATTTGTACTTGCAACCCCGAACTTCAAACTTCAAATTATCTTCTCAATATATTGTTAACTGCTCCAATACCATGTAGAAAATCCGTGTAGGTTGACCCGATAATGCAATTTAAATCAAAGCAGAATATTATAACTTACTTCTACTATCAATTTGTGGAAGCTTAAAGATTGAGCTAAACAATATAACGAGAAGAAGAAGAATTAATGACATAATACACATGAAAATACTTTGGAGAAGGCCTCAGCTAAAAACGCCACACTATTGTATTATCATACATGGTGGAAATACATAGGAATTATACAAAGCCTTAGCTCTCACAGCTAGCCAGCTCTCAGTACAATCCTCACAGATGGTCACAAGTAATATTGGCTTCTCTCCAGCTTTCCTCTCTACCCTCCAAGCTCCTATTTCCTTGCGTTGTTCCTTGTGGATGATTTCCTATTACCAAGTGGAAAACCTTTCCCTCAAAACTGCACAATCCTCAAGGATAAATCCTTGACTACATGCATGAGTTTTCTCCATGAGAAAACACATGCACTGATAGTACATTGTCCTTGACTTTAATCTCAACTGGTTATTTCTTAGAATAGACATGCATGAGTTTTTGATGAGGGAATCTTCAGTTAATTGGAGAGCACTAGTTGAGTGCATTAATGCATCAACTAACTATTAACTCACTATTAGTTCCTTAAACAGTTTGGAACTAATTTAACTGGACTTAACTCTGTAAACTGAGTTAACTAATTAAAACTCAAATATAACTCAATATTATCTCCTTAATTTAAGGGATAACTCTTGCATGACTTCAGAAAGACTTCTAACTTGAATTTCTCCAACGAATTAATTCAAAATAAATTAATTAATTATTTCCAAGTAGCTGTTAAGACTAAATTCGATTTTAGTTCACAATTTAACTCAAGGAAAAATTAAATTGGAATATTCTTGTTGCCATATTTCAACAGTGCAGTAGGGGCTATGGCAGAAGATAAGTTTTCAAGTTGATACTGGATATAGGCTTTTTCTGTAGTAATTTGTAATTGATTTCCTAGGGTTTGAAGTTTCTCAAAATTAGACCAAACCTCATGCTCAAGTTTTGAAGGCTGTGATGTAGCAAAAGGTTGATTAAACAAGGAATTTGAGGTGGGTAGGTATGAATCAAACTTTATGGGGTCAAATACTTCCTTTGTAAGACAAGACTCAGACTTCTAACGAAATAGGGATAGCTCAAATATAATGTCAAAAGGAATATCCTCAATACTAAGTATCTCATCTGGCAAGGAAGTGGTCCTTTCCAATTTTGTGATTTCATTCTCGGGGAAAAGCACTTTAGGCTTTCTTAACAATCTTTCAGGATCATCAATTGGAGAAGGAGGATTTAGGTCATGGTTTGACCTGGTATATCTTTTCAGATCCAGTATCTTAACTGGGTCACAAACTATGTGAGGCAAAATACCTAGGACTTTGAGCTGAACGAAGATATCTTCAAAGGAAAGTCTTCAATAGAGAAATGTTAAATTGGTAATGATTGAGAGCTTACCAATGGAATGAAGTTTGATCGAACTTGTGACTTGTAACCTTCGTTGCTTTTTGAACAAGCCTTGATTGTCTTCGACTGAATCAACTGGATCAGGATGCAGAATTTTGCCTTATTTGTCTCCTTGAGGCCAGCTCAAAAAATCTCGACACTGCAATTATGGAATCAACCTTTATGAAGCTTAGTCCCATCATCCAGAGGAACAAAATCGAATGAGAACTAGTCTTACACCCAGGGAAAATGAACCTTTCGTTCCCCGGCAACGGCGCTAGTATGTTATCACTCCCCCAAATCTCCAAGGTTGAGGAAGTGTCTAGTTGAGGTAACCACAGACCGACCTTTTGACTTGGTAGCTAGCCCTACCAAGTTGGAGAGGGCTCTCTCCAAAGGATCATAACGAGGAGGGCTGGATGGATTAGGGTTTTAGACTAGATATAGTAGCTCAGGGTTTGTTTGATTTGATTTGATTGGGGTAGTCATTGGATGAGTGAATTAGTTCAGAGAGTGAACTAGGTCATGTTGATTTGCGGTAGCATCAGATGTGCTCTAGCCACGAAAATTGGTGGAGAGGCTAAGGCACATGAGATATCTAATACCCAGAAAGGGTTTGGGTAGATTCTAAACAGTTTGGGAGATATCAAAATAATTAATATTTTTAATGGAGTCCCTAAGTCTAAACTCAGGGAAAATAAAATATTAATGTGAATTAATATAAAAGTGTCTTAGAATGGTCCCAAAGTCATGGATCAAGCCAGATCTAATCTTAGCCGGTGATTAGGGACTTAATCTTGGTCGTTGATTTTTCAACAAGAAAAGTATAAGAGGAGGCTTGAGGGTCACTTGGAGAACACACCGAGTTGATCAAGATTTCGACTCTTTGGGGCTGGGTTTGCTGAGGAAGTCGAGAGAGTGATCAGAGTTGCAACTGAGGGGAAGTGAATACAAAAGAAGAGACATAGAGATAACACCAGGAGTATCAACACAGTAGCCGGGAGTGACAGATGCAGAACCAACTAGGGGTTCACGTAGAGCCAGCCAGGAGCTGCGTAGTGCCTTAGAGGGCCAGCGTGGGTGATGCAGAGGGTTGACGCAGTGCCTCGAGAGGCTGATGCAGGCCAAGCCAGAGTGATGCTGGGTGAACGCTGAGCCAGAAATGGCTGATGCTATCCCTAGAGACTGACGCTAGTGTTTCTTGGGGCAGAATGGAGCTGTGAAGCTGCCATAGTGATTATCCGGGGTTTCAACCAGAACATTTGTTTCCCACTGAGAGGTACTACTACCGAGATTATTATTTGTTGGGTGAGTTGGTTTTGGCACCCAAATTATATTCAAAAACTGCATAATAATAAAACCCTCAAATAGCTGCACCGGTTTTCCAGCATTAGGTTTTTGCAGGGACATTGGTCAAAAAACAACGGTGTCACTTGTGTGCTTGTTTTGTTTCCTTCAGTTGGTGATATATAATGTGTTGAGCATGTACTTGTATTCATTTCCAATATTTACATGGTAAATAACTTGTTAATTAACAGAATAAGTAGGTAGGAATAAATTAGTAAAGTACATGAAGGGTTTCTAACAGTTAGACTTAGAAATTCAAACATGTCAGGGCTAAAGAGAATTATAATTGCAAACATCTGATGGGGCAAGGTAGGAAAGTTACTTTAACACTTTGTAGTATAATGATGAAATGATTTAGACTGATGAGGTGCTAAAAGGAGCATGGAAGTCATGAATTATTTTTAAACTAAAGGAATGAAACAATTTATGATGATTTTCCCAAAACAGAGCATTGAAGATGAATTCTTCTTATCACACCTTGAAAATCAAACATATTTAGAAGTGAAATGCATAATGGAAGATACAAAACATTCACACACATGTAATTGAAGAAGAAACAATATCAAAATACCATGCCACATGAATCCCACCAAAATAGCTTCAACTCATCCAATATATTCCATGCCAAAGTCTGAAACGCTAGTACAACATCCAATTGAGTCCAACCTGTAGAATGACTAAAAAATTACATGATATAGGCCTCAAAACCAACTCATCCTAGCCTCAGGGGTTGAATCCATGAGAGGAGGAGCATTTACATCAAAAACTGAACTGATAGCTAGAGTGTAGGGTGGTCAAAGTGACTCATCCCTAACTTAAGTAAACTGATTCATTACCAGTCATGGAGGCCATTTACCTAGTGTAATTACCCTAGGTAACAGTAAAAACATGATAATTACATCAATTACAACAGTAAAACATTGATTTCCCATAGGTAAAAAACAAATTTGGAGAGAAACAGTGAAAAACTGAGCCAACTGTCAAACGCGCAACACTAGTGTCAAACGCGTAGCGCTAGTGTCAAACATGCAACACCATCTTTAGACCCATTTTTTCCGGTCGTCTTGGTGCCCAAATTGAGTCCATGATAGCTCATTGGAAATCTTACCCTCTCGGGTTTCCAACACTACCCTTGGTTTTCAAAATGGGCTTGATTTGACCCTCCAAAACTCCATTCTCCCAAGACTACTCAAACACGCAATGCTTGGTCCAGAAATGAGGTAGAAACATGATTTTTAGGTAGTTATTTTCCTTTTTCCCTTGCCAGGTTTGCATTCCAAGGCTGGAAACATTGTTTTTTCCTAGATGTCTTGGTCCTTCCAAATCCACTAGTGGCTTCCATTCCTCCAAAAAATGCCTCAAAAAAGCGTGCACATTTGACCAAGGCGCTGATATGAAATTGTCGCAAAAATGACAAGAAAGACAATATTACAAAAAATGAACCAAGAGTCTTCAAAATTGGTTAAGGAGATGATGTTTGGTGTGGCTAGGCATGGAGTGAAGCTTCTGCAAGTATATCAATCTTCTTCTTCCCTTCTTGGTGAGTTAGGGCTTCAATTCTTGCCCTAGTAGCCTTAAGCTTTGCCCTTCCTATTTGGTTTCTTCAGAAATAATACTTTTCCATCTTTCTTTTAATGTCAGTGTCTCTTTTGGCCTTGTCTAGGAGCTTTTGAAGATGGTTGTTCACCCTCTCAAGCCAATTCTCCCAGTTCTCATTGATCCTTTTGGCAAATTGTTCATTTAGGGTGAGCTCATTATCTAGTTCAACCTCTTTCTATTTTTCTAGCTCCAATGCTCACTTTTTAGGCCTCTAGTCCTTGGCCTTCTTCTTGGCACCTGTTCCTCCAGCTGGTCACTATATTCTCCATATGCTTCATCAAGTAAAGCCTTATCCTTTTCAACCTCCCTCTTTACCTTGTTGAGCTGAATCTCCATGAGCTCATGTTTGGTCTCAAACTGCTTGTTTTCCTACTCATAATATGAGATGATGTATTTTTCCCTCTCCAAGTTGACCTGGAGCTCCCTAATGAGTGCATCCTTTTCTTTGATGACAATGCTTGTGTTGTCACTATGATCATGCTCACTTAGGTCAACTAAGTCAAAATCCTGCTCTGTCTCATGGAGGTCCTGCTGCTGCTGCTGGATCTCTGTCTCTGTCATCTTTTCCTTGCCCTTCTGTACCTACTTCTTTGATGAAGAAGGCAAGGCCGCTCCCACAATCTGTTGGGAAAACACTTGCCTATGTCCTCTTTGATAAGTATGTGTCAAAGTGCCCAAATAAGCCCCTTTAGGCTTGATGACCTCACCCTGTTAAATGTGCTCTTTCTCTCTGATTTCATCTCTGTGAGGTGAATGAATATGCTCATGGAATGGCAATGATGGAGGTGATCATGAGGCTAACTCATCAAATGAGAATGAATTATCTATGGGTTGAGATGGAGGAATGGAGGTGGAAGGATGAGATGATGAAGGGATGCTTTGAACATTTTGAGTAGATGAATGAATGAATATGGGATTAGCTATGAAGGTACTCCGTGCAATGTTGAGTTCCTTGAGATGATAAAGGACTATGATTTTAATGAGGGAATGATGAAATATACTCTTCATTTGATCTTTATACTCCCTCTTTTGGGCAATGTAGGCCATCTTCTCAACAATCCGGAAAAGATATTACGGTATATTGAGCATTTTTACCCTAGTGAAATGCATTAAAATCCGGATGTGATAAGCATAGAGCCTAGAAAATCTACCTTCACATGAAAAATATTTCATAATAATCTTCATCATTAGGGCATATCTGTCAAGGAGGTGTGAAAAAAGGAAAATAGACCCTTCTTTCTTTTCGGTACCTTAGTTTCATGTAAGGCTCATAATAGTTTCTCTCCAAATCACCTTGTTTAAACCATTTCTCCCCAACATCTGGGACTTCAGTGGAAGCTAATATAATGGCAGTATATAAATTAACAGTGATACTTGCTAGAGTGAGTTGGTTGTCTTGGAGTTTAGATATGAAGAGCCTAGTCAACTCAGGATGATGTTGGATTGCCTGGACTTGCTCATAGAAATCATAACAGCCTAGATATTTGAAGGATGTCACAGTCATATGAGATGCCAAGAGTTCCTTGAGATATGTGGGCTCAAATATGTGTATTTTGCCTCCTTTGTGTATTTTCTTGACCTTTGTTTCTTCTCTATCTGTTTCCTCTTCCTCACTGTGTGGTTTGTATTCCTCTGCTGCCATTGTGTTTAATATCAAACCCTAGGAGGTATAAGGTAGTTGGAATGTGGTTTTTTGGGAATAGGAAACGGGGAAGGGTAAATATGAAGGAGGTGGGTGAAGGGATATATGTAATGGAGGAGGATATAAGGGATTAGTATGATAGCTTTTGGGATGGGGGAAATTGTTGCAATGTAGGGGGGTTTGGGAGCCTAGGAAGTTGTGGCACCTAGGAGTTAGAGTTTTTGGACAAAGGGTTTAGAGTGTATTTGGGATAAAAAGGTTTAGGGAAAAGGAAGGAAGGTGCAGGGGAGTGTATAAAGGAATTGAGAGTGCAAGGGTAGTTTTGGGGAAGATTTAGGGTTTAGACATAGGATAAACACCAAATCTCCAATTAAACCTTTAAACACTTTAGGAGTGACTTAAGGAGGAAGAAACACACATTCCTTAGCTGGTACTTACTTGTTTGGAGGTTGAATGCACTTTGGAGGAGCTGAGGAGGTGACTGTAGCCTTGATGGACAAACGCGCAATGCCTCAAGCAAACACACAACGCCTTAAGGGAACGCACAACGCCTTAAGGTAACGTGCAGCGCCGGGTAAACCCACAACGCCAGAAGAGAATGCGTAGTGCCTACTTTGTTCTGCTGATTTTAGCCCAGAACTGTAAAAGGGCTCTCTTGGGGTTTGATCAATCAGTAGGAGGCAAATCAAGCTGAGTTTGAAGCCAAGAAGTCCTTTATAGCTGAGTGAATTTGATCTTTTAAATTTAAAACCCACTTTCTAATGTTTCATTTCACCTTTTTGACCTCTTTTCTAATTTCCTTTCTGAATTTTTCCTTTGCAGGTGGATGGTGCTAGAGTTTTGGAAATCTTTACTTTTGAATTTTTTTTGGATGATATTGGCAATAGAGTTTGAGTAAACAACTAGGAATAGTGACTTATTACATATGATAAACATAAAATTACAGAAATAAATAAAATTATTACATCTCTCTTTTTGAAATAAAATTGCAATCCGAAACAAAACTTATACTTTTGGAATGAAAATTAGAGCTCTTGCAACCATAGTTACATGTTTCAAATCATCTTTGAATGAAAAAGGGATATTATTTCTTTAACTATCATGCATTTGTTGGCCTTATGCAGTGAATGGTGTTTTTATTGAACCTTGGAGGAATGAAGCCTAGTGACGTAATGGGACCTTCAATAACCATACTTGATTTACATAAGACATGATGAAATGAGCTTTTAAAATGAATGTATTCTTGGTAAGACACGGGAAGGTGGGCCAACAAATATTGATTTTTTGAGGGAGAGTGGGATTTTGACTTGGGCTACCATCAGTGAGTAAATTTTTGCATGAGGACCTAGGTGGAATGGTAAAAATTTCAACATGGGACATTAATGTGATATAAAAGATGAATTCTGATCATTGATGGCAGTATGGAAATACTGACTCTAATGTAAACCACATGTAATCCATAATAATTCTCATAAAGATACAAAGAGAAATAACCTTTCATTACTGATGCAAAATCCAAACCTTCCACATTCCACCCGGCCATAGAATGGTTGAGCCAATTCTTTCTTCAACCATTCACCCCCGTGCCATATTCCAATCATAAATATGGCATCTCATAGAACACATCAATCAAAACTCATCAAGGGCTTCCAGAGACCATCCACTTTAACCCATCAAACAGTGATTCCACCTCGCGATCAGACGTCACAAGACCAACATCAGATGGATCTCTATTCCGGCCTTCCCGGGCTCCAGAGTGCTTGTTCCAACCAGGCTCCCAGGACTAGTAACTAAACCCACAACTTTTACTGGGCTCCATAGTGTTTGTCCAACCAAAACTATGGGACTAGTAACTCAACCCACAACTTTTACTAGACTCCAGAGCGTTTGTCCAACCAAGGCTATGGGGCTAATAAATCACCCCACAACTTTTACCAGGCTTTAGAGTGTTTGTCCAACCAAGGCTACAGTACTAGTAACTCAACCCACCAAGGGGTCTAGAGTGTTTGTCCAACCCAGGCTATGGGACTAGTAACTCAACCCAAGTTGTTCCAAGGCTCTAGAGCATTTGTCCAACTAAGGCTACAGGACTAGTATCTCAACCCAAGTCGTTACAAGGCTCTAGAGCATTTGTTCAACCAATGCTTCCAGGAACTAATAGCTCAACCCAAGCTAAAGAAACATGAGAACCAACCAGAAAACAAAAAAAATAACCCACAACACCATGGCTATCTAGAAAATGGAAAGGCTAGGTAAATACATTGTCAATCCAGGTAATACTCCATACGAGTGACAAATCATGACCAAGAAATCACATGCACATGCCATGCATGCCAAAACTAGGGAAGAAATCATACATGTAACTCGATACCTACAAGCAAATTTGATGTAGACGTTGTCCTGATGCCCTCTTGCGCTTTCCTACTCTTCCTTTGCCTTCTTGATCCAAAAATCCCAGTATGCCACGCCCTCCAAGAGTGCTCCAAGAAAACTTCAAGTATCCAAGAGTATGAGAGGGAGATAATAATGAAAGAGCTCAAAAACTGAACAGACCAAGTCCTGCCCACTGATCCTCATAAGCCTTTTTATTAATGAGGCCTCTATTTTCTTCATTTTCCATTATTTTCCTTCATTTTCCTCCTCGCATGCAACTTGTGACCTTTCACCTTCCTTTGCTCCTAATTTCCACCATTTTCATAAATAAATGTCAATTAATGCCTCATGCCTTTCCAAAGTCTTTGCCATTTCCTTTAGCCATAATAAACAAAGTCAACACCCATTAGGATGTTTCCCCCACCATTCAACTTGGAATATGTGTCCCATCACCATGGCCTTATATATTTTTACATGAGTTTTTAACCATGGCTATTACAGAACCCTCCCCCTTGGGGGAACATCATCCTCGGTGTTCAATGACACCTATAACCAACAAGGCTACTGAAAACCAAAACATACTGCCCATGGATTTTTATAACACAGTATGCTGCAATATTTACAATGACAACCTGCTAAAACATGACAAACATACCATTTACTGGAGCTTTATAACACAACTCACTACAATATTTACAATAACCACATATACACATACACATTTGCTTCAATTATTAAATAACCATACTATCTATGGAGCTTTATAAATCCATATCGATACAATATTTACAATAATATACACATATACACATTTGCTCAGCTAGTAAATAAAAGATACGATGCTTGCATCTGCAACAAGGGAATCCAGAGGCTCACACCTCCACCCTCACAGTAATACCAGGATTCACCTCCTTCATAGGAAGTCCAGAATCCACTACAAAGTTAAATCTGCATCCAATGTCCAACGCTTTAATCCCATGGCACTTGTCCTCTTAGTGAACAATTAGTCATTGTTCCAAGCCGCACTCCCAATGTGCATCTGATTCCATCTGGCAATGATAATGACCAAAACAAATCCATCCTTGGTCTTCCCTTCTCTGCTACACAGTCCCTTGGGCAAGCTGGTCAACCCCTTCCATGTAGTCACTCACCTTCCAAGTTTCGTTGGCACCCCCATCTCAGGCAGTCCATCCCTTGGCAAGGCTTCCTCACACTAGAAGATACAAAAACTAAGGCATATCCTTGCCTCAAAATCATCATACCAGTCATAGAATGCTCATGGGAATCAATGGACACTATAGAGTACCAGTGTCCCATAATGGCCCTGTTCCTTAATGCTTTACTAGCATACCGTTGCGTTCTCCATTTCCTTTTGTTGTTGCAAATTCTTGCAGTTGATTTCAATCACCCAACTGGGCATTTCATGCATTCTTGTACCAAGCACATAACTTCCATTAGATTTAAAATAAATTGAAATAACTTCAAATCACACCTCATTGGTTGCTCATCAATAAGGTACATTTGAAATCATGTTTACCACATCAAACTAGCATATTTGACCAAATCAACTTGTATAAAAATATCTCATAAGGTTAGCTCAAAAGATAACCAGCATAGATCAAAATTCACATGTTAACATCATAAACCAGAATCATAATTCACATGTAACCATCATATACCAGAATCATAAATCACATGCATAATAAAACTGAAATAATATATCGATACTTATCCTTTAATTGATCCTTACTTCTACCTTTGTTCTTATTTCGTTCGCACACCGGATTGGTTGCCACACCCGTCAAACACCCAATGCCTTTTCCTCAACCAGGTGCACATATACATAGTATGCGTTGTAACATGCATTTTTTTTGCTTTTAGTATTCATTTTTCATTCAAGAACTTGAAAATATTTCAAAAAATAGATAAAATCAAGAGGAAGAAGTGATAATGGGATATCAAAAATCGCTAAAGGAACAAGTAAGAATAAAAAAATTGGCTCTGGTATCGCCAAGGATCAAACCAAATCATAATATAAATGGTTATAACACACACACACACACACACACACACACACACACACACACACACACACACACACACACACACACACACACATATATATATGTATATATGTATATATGTTAGTGATGCGATTAAATCACAATTGCAAATCACAGTGCGCAGTGATAACATAGCACCTCAGCCTTGGCTGATTGCGATTCGCGATAGTCAGACTCGAAACTCATATATATATATATAATTTTTTAAAACACGAGAACCACAAAATACTGAAGGAATGAACGACGGAGATTAGCAAGAACTGCTAGTGGAAGAGAAACCTGAAGGTGCATCGCCGCTATCGATGGTCGAAGATCTATGGTCATTGAGCACGAACAAGTTCGGGCGTTAACCAAGAAGAAGGGCAGATTTAAAGTTATAAGTAGGATTTTGGGCGGATGAAAAGTGGTAAATGGTATTTAGAGGAAAACGCCCTATTCCATTCAAAGATTGACACGTAGCATTAGAGGAGAGAGAAAAACCACTTATTTCGGGCGCGTAACTCTCGTGCAAGTAGCCCACCTGAAATTGATATCAGCCATCGGATGCAGGGGTTGAAATCTACGGTGGAGAATGGCTGGACCTAAAAATATATGCATTATGTTTTAAATTCTCGGCGCGTCCATTATATCGCATATCGTTAAGTTTTGTATTGATATAACATTTGAAAGGGCCGATTGAAATTTGCGATGCGAAGTCAATGGAGCGCTGAATGGGCAGATCTAATGGATTTTTGAAGGAGGATTAATTCTTTTTGAGTTCCATAATAATCAAAGGTTGCAGGAAAAATTAGTGTAGAGGCAAATTCAAAGGAAGGTAATTAGTGCAGTTCAAATTTTTTTTGGCCAATTAAAGCGTGCCTGATACATGTGTAAGTCCATATTTATGCACAAGTCAAAGTCAAACACTGTTTATTATGGTTAAAGCGGATTAATCATTATTAAAGCATCTACAGAAGAATTCAAGAGCTTATTAACAGAGCTGAAAAGCCAGCAGCCATTGTCATGTTCAGTTATTTTCTGTTCTTTGAGATGTCTTTACCCTCTGTGTAATATTTTGTAATAATTCTTACTTCAAATATTTAGAGAAACAATTTTAGTAGTTTAACAGTTTCAAAGATTAGCAACTGTTTCACAAATGTATAAAGGGAGGAAAATTTACAGAGAAGGGGTTCAAATTTTGGAGAACCCGGAGACTAGGCCACTGTATTCTTGATATAACTGTTGATTAATGAAAGAATCAAAAGTTTCCATGAATTGTTAGGTATAATTTTGTAACTTCTTTGTCATGTGTCATCTTATGTTTTCTTCTTTCAAGTATAGTAATCAAGTTGCAGGTTTTTATTTGCTTATGTAGATGAAGTTAAAATTCCTTAAAAGAACGCTCCTATACTTGAAGTTTTCACCTTCCTTTCTAAGTTATAGATAATAGTTTCTGTGTAAGGTATCATATTATCTTTAACTTCTCCAAGGGACGCATATAGTAGTTTCTATGTCAAGCAGCATATTGTCTATGATTCAGTTCTCATTTTTATAATTCTTCTAAGTGACGGATAGTAGGTTCTATGTTAAGCCGCATATTATCTTTAACTTCTCCTTCAAACTTTCTTCATTCATCATTTATACCTAGCAACAAATGGCATTCTGAGATTTTCCGGTCACATATGTATTAAGGGTTAAAGACCAAGTTTTCTAGGTCCTTCATTTGAGAATACAACAAACAATAAAGTGACAAATAAGTGACAACAAACAACAATTATTAATGTCTTAAGCATAATTTCTCTACAACCAAGAAATTAGTTTCTTAAGGTACAACATTAATTGGCGTCGCTACCAGGGAGAGAAGACAAGAACACTTTTCCGTGGGTTTTCACTATTTTCCTCTGGTTGTTCAGTGAGGAGCAAATATTTGGTCGTTTTGAATCAAAGCAATAACTCTGGCTTCAAGGAGACCCCATACAAGATCCGACACTTCACAACAGAAGGTTCAAGCTCTTTCAGATCCTGAAAAGCTAGTTTCTAGGAGGGCTCGAAAGTCTAAGATCCCAATTACACCCATCCCTACATTGTCTGCATCAAGCAGTAACTTATCCGAACATTCATCTGATAAAGAGTCATCTTTTTCATCATCTTTATTTTAGGAACCTAACTGTCAAGAGAAATCTTTAGAGTTCGTTACTTTTCATTTACCTACTATAATTGTTCAACCTGAACCAATATCCACATTACCACCTCTGCGCACTCCATTTACTTCTAAGCCAGGTTCTGCATTTGTTGGTAATCAAGGTTCAATAAACATGGCAGTACATGCGTTCTTGATGAATAGATATGCACCTTTTCAATTGCCACAACCGTTAAATTAAATGCCACAAGAATACCTCAAGATTCTTCCTCGTTTTACAGGGGAAGATGAACAAATTGCATAGAATCATGTGTCAGTATTTTGCAATTTTGCAGAAAACAAAAATGTTGAACATGTAGATGTTGTTCTAAGACTTTTTTTTTAGTCCTTGGATGGAGAAGCAAGGAAATGGTTTAAAGGACTTCCAAATAAGTCTATTCCTTCTTGGGAAGAGATGGAATGTTTATTCATTTAGAAATGGGGAGAAAAAAAAGACCATGGGTATTCATTAATAGAGTTTAATTCCATAAAGAAGAAGTCCAATGAAACTGTTTCCGAATTTGTCAGAAGATTTAACAAATTGTACAATAGTCTTCCAGCAGAGATTAAGCCTCCCCCTGCTGGTGTAAAAATAACTTTTGCAGGGGCATTTGAATCAAATTTTGGATTCACATTAAGGGAAAGAAGGTCTCCAACCCTTGATCAAATCCAAATAGATACATTAGAGATAGAAGAAAATCTGGTGGTTGCAGGAAAAGCACCAGAGACATAGCCTATCCAAGACAAGGGAAAGGCAAAGATGGAATCCTCTCAAAGTCAAGCATTGGAGGATATGTGTAATGTAATTAAAACTTTGCCAGATAAGTTAAATAAATTAGAGTTAGAAAATAAGAATTTTTAGAAGCAAACACAGTATAATAAGAACTTTAATCCCCAGAAGACAACCTTTGCAAATCTTGCAGAAGGAAAGAAAAGATCAAAATCAGATTCAAGCACCATTATATATAGAAGCAGATCCTAGTGAAGAACAGGAGCAACCCAAAGATCAAATTTCTACATTATATGCAATAGATGAAGATGAACTTGGTATCGAAGAAGAAGAGTATGAATATGATGAAAGATATGCCATTCATGATGAAAATAAAATTGATGAATATTGGAAGCAGTTCATTGATTTTATGCAGACTGAACTACATAATAAATATGACTTGAGATAGAGGAAGAGATCAAGAAATCAACAAAATGAAAGTGAGCAACAAGTTTCAACTTCCTCACCAAAGGTGACTCCACAAGAATCTCAGCCTGCAAAACAAGTGAATAAAGGAAAGCAATAGTAGAATGCAAATGGAAAGACACAGATACTTCAAGGTGAGTCTTCTCAAGATCAAGTTGAAAAAGTCCTTTGGAGAAACTCGTTTCAATTCCTCAAGTAATTCCACTCATGAAAAAAGGTGAAGAGGAGAATGAAAGGACTGCTAAATAGCGTGTTTAGTCTTACTAAGGAGTTGGAAAAGGTAAGAATTCAGGTTCCCCTTACAAAATTGGAAAAATTGCCTATTTATCAAAAGGAGATTGCTGAGTTTGTAAATTTGAAAGAAAATGAGAGTATAAATGACACTTTAAATTTGCAAGAAGATAAAGCAGTAGTTGTTTTTGGTCCACATGTAGAGGAAGTAGATTCTTCAATACCTCCTTTTTATATTGCCTTATTGTTCCATGACTTCCTCTTTCATAATTGTATGTTTGATTCGAGAGCTTCACATAATCTTATGCCTTTGTTAGTAATGAAGCAACTAAATCTACAAGTTACCAAACCCTATAGGGACTTGTATTCTTTTGATTCGAACAAAGTCAAGTGTCTGGGGGTTATTAAGGATCTGGCAGTATCACTAGCCCAAATTCCAGCTAGAATCTTGGTCGTGGATGTCGCAGTAGTAGATATTCCTACTAGATTTGGAATGCTTCTATCTAGGTCCTAGGGGGCTAAATTGGGTGGTGCTTTGAAGCTAGATCTTACGTATGTTGTTATACCAACTTTTGGTGGGGAAGAGAGGAGATTGTATAGAGAAACTAGACTTGTAAAAACAATTACAAAAATAGGGCATGTAATTCACCTGTATATAGCCAGGAGAAGGATGACTTTGCTTGTTTCAGGCTACATGATAATGCAGAGCTGGCTGAAGATAATTAGAAGCAACTTGCTTAAGCCAATGTAATTACAGAGCGACAAACTGAAGAAGTGTGGAAATTTTTCTTTAATGGAGCTTATTCCAAGGAAGGAACAGGTGTTGGCTTTCTTCTAATTGCACTTGGAGGTAATATGCTCCCTTTTTCCTTTAAATTAGAGTTTGAGGCAACAAACAATGTGGAAGAATATGAGTCCTTGATTATTGCTTTACAAACAACTAAGCAGATGGGAGTTAAGTCAATTTATGCTTTTGGAGATTCAGAGTTGATTATCAAGCAAATAAAAGATCACTACCAAACAAAGCACCCTAGGCTTAGGGCATATAGAAATGACGTATGGGATTTGATTGAGAACTTTTTTGAAGCTTTTAACATTCAATTCATTCCAAGAGATGAGAATAGATTAGAAGATTCATTGGGTGTGGCTCCTAGTTCTTTGAAGCCTCCTATTAATCCAAGACTAAGATACGAGATAGAGATGAGACACAAACCTTCTATTCCTGATAATGTTAAGAATTGTCAAGTTTTTGAGGATGATCAACAGATTAAGGAGTTTTTGACTATGATTGAAGAGTTTCAGGGCACAAAAATTGATCAGGATGAAGAAGAAACAACAGAAGTTGCAAAAGTTAGTGGTTTAAAAGATTCAATAACTAATCAGAAAACCTTTCAATTGGAAGATAATATTATGCCAAAGGGACTTGTTCCCCTTGAAAGACTTTTTAATCCAAATGATGTGGCTGTTGACTCAGGGAAAATTTCACAGGAGGAACACATTTAGGATCACAACCTTGGAACTCAGGAGAAGCCCAAGTTAGTGAAATTATTCAGTGGAGTTCCACCTAATTTTCAAGAAATATATATTAAACTTTTTAAGAATTATGTTGATTTATTTGCATGGTCTTATGAAGATCTCAAAACCTATGATGTAAATATTATTCATCACAAGATTCCCTTGAAGGAGGGAATTGAACCTTATAAACAGAAGCTTAGATAGATAAATCCTATGCTTCTACCATCAATTGAAAAGGAGGTCAAGAATTTGCTTGATTCCAAAATAATAGTTCCACTGACGTATTCTGAGTGGGTGGCTAATGTTAGTTCCAGTCTTCGCAGCCTGTCACCAGGGATCAACATGAGCTCTTACTATGTCTGGTTTTGTTAGATGTTTTGCACATGATGTTTAGCACAAAACATGTCACAAGTGTGTCCATCAAAAGAAGCTCGGAAAAATATTTCAAATGGTATATCACACTCCCATAACCGGTTTCTGGATCAGAATATATGATCGAAATGAATGAGTGGTTCTTGGTTATGCATGTTTTGAGGTCAGTTGTTGCACACAATGACAAGTTTAGTACAAAATCAGTTTTTGAAAGAATGGTAAGGAATTTTTCAAAAGTGAAAGAGGTTTTTATTAATCACATACCAAATAATGAAAACCTCCTTCATTTTATGCACGGGTGCTACTATGTGGGAGATATACAGTGATATTTGGAGCCTACATTAAAACAAAGCAAATTTTTCATATTGTTTACTGTTTTAGTCATTTTAGTGCAGGACCATTTTACATCAGATGGAAAGTAATTTTGAAAAACCCAAGGAGGTTTTTGTTAAGAACGAGCCATATAACAAAAACCTCTTTCCGTTTATTCACAGGTGTCATGGATTTGGATATGTGACTAGATCTTTACAGCTCATTTTCACAGATTTAAATTTTTAATGATTTTTCTGTTTTAGAGATGATTTTGTGGAACATATTTCGAGCAACTGGAAACGAATTTCCCAAATATGAGAGAGGTTTTTCTCAATCATGACCTTATGTGCGAAAACCTCTTTCATTTTTGTAATAGGTGTTATGGTTTAGGAGATTCGAGTTCATATTCAACACCTATTTTCAGAAATTCGGCCCAAGTTTTATGTAACTGATTATATTTTGAAGAAAATGGTTGAGCTCAATCCCTTAGTGAAAGGATGAGAAAATGTATATATTTTATGAATTTCATAGTGTAGGGTTTGGAATTTGGTAGAAAGTTGGACACTTGGGATTGCTTGGCACTAGATTGTACATTTGATTTTTGCATTTTGGCAAAGGAAAGACAAGGGTTTTGCAGCATTTGTTAGGATCCTTGTGGCTCTGTGTTTTGATGGTGTTTTTCTTCATGCAATTGTAAGTTTCATTGATGTTTATGTATGCCATTTCCCTTCTATTTGCTTCTGAAATTAAACAAATTTGAGTGACAAAGGTAGAATTCACGAGTTTGCTGTGCTCTATCTTTTAGTTTTGTTTAATTCTCAATGTTTTCTTCAGTTTGAAGAGGATTCTTGATATCCTCTTGCCCTCTTCAGCTCCTCAGTAGTATTTTCTATCCATTCATTTAATCTAAAAGCATCAAATCTACTGCCTACCTTGCCCCAACTGGAACTCTATAGAAAAATTGGCCTCATCCCCAGACCCAAATTTGCCTTTCCCTTTTTCCAACAAAAAACCCCCAAAAATCAAATCAAATCCTTGCACTACATACCTAGCCTAAGATCAGTTGTTAAATCAGTCATCTCAAGCCCCATCTGATAATCTTTTGCTGAGATTGACCCAGAGAGATCCCTCTCCTGTCCTCGTAGGGCTAGCTACGAGGCTAAGTGTGGTTTGATGTGGACCTAGAAGCTTACCTTTTCAGCCTAAGGTAAATCTAGGCTCTAACAGCTAATTTAGCGCCCGTGAGAAAGAAAAATGGAGAAACAAGGTTATGTGTGGATTTCAGAAATCTTGACAGGGTTTCTTTGAAAGATAACTATCCATTGCCTAAATTGGATCATGTGCTGCAAAAGGTAACATGATCTTTTAGAATGTCAATGCTAGATGGATTTTCTGGTTGTAACCAAGTGGTTGTGGATAAGGAGGATCATAAGAAAACAATGTTCACAACTCCCTGGGGAACCTTTATGTATGCTAGAATGCCTTTCGAATTGATGAACACAGGTGCCACATTTCAAAGGGCTATGGACATTGCTTTTGTTGGAGATAAGTTTGTAGTAATATATTTGGATGATATCACTGTTTTCTCAAAGTCTGATGAAGAACATTTGGACCATTTGAAAAAGACTTCTGATAAATGTAGAAGATTTGGACTTTCCTTAAATCCCACGAAATCCATTTTTGCTCTAGAAGAAGGAAAACTATTGGGGCACATTGTTTCCAGAGATGGAGTGAAGATAGATTCGGCCAGAGTACATGTTGTGCAAAAAATATCATTGCCTAGGAGTAAAAAGGATATTCAAAAGTTTCTGGGAAAGATAAACTTCCTGAGAAGATTTGTATCCAACTATGCAGAAATTGTAAAAGAAATTACTAATATGCTAAAGAAGGAGAATGAAGTGATTTGGACCAAAGAAGCTAGAGAATCATTTTCCAGGATTAAAGAGGCATTACAAGCAGCTCCAGACTTAGTCAGCCCTGATTACCAAAAGCCTTTCCAAGTTTTTTCATTCGCATCATCAAGTTCAATAGCTGTTGTCTTACTGCAGAAGAATGATGAAGAGAAAGAGTAGCCAATTGGATTCTTCAGTAAGATTCTTAGGGAGTCTGAGTTGAAATATAATATTCTTGAGAAACAGGTGTATGCTTTGGTAAAAGCCCTGAAATATTTTAGAACTTATGTGCTGCAGTCACAAATCATTGCTTATTTTCCAAATGCTGCAGCGAAAGATGTATTACTACAAGGAGATGTAGAAGGCAGAAGAGGAAAATGGATAGCCAAGATCCAAGAATATGATTTGGACATAAAACCCACAAAGTTGGTGAAAGGACAAGGATTGGAAAAAATGTTGACAGAATCAAACTCTTAGGCATTGGGAATCAACTTGTTGGCACTTGTGGATGAAAAAGCAACTGAAGAAAGTGAAGGAGAGCAAGATCCAGGTATGAAGATCAGGTATAAATTTTTGTGTTCAGAATGGTATAAGCATATAATTCATTATTTGTGCTTTCTTTCTTGTCCCCAACCTTAGATAGAACAAAGTATAGGGCACTGAAGATCAAGGCACAACCATATTTGATTGTGGAAGGCATATTGTAGTGGAAGGATCCTGCTGGAATTTTATTGCTATGTTTAACAGAGGATGAGTTTACAATAACAATCAAAGATTATCATGAAGGGTTATGTGGAGGAGATTATAGTTGGAAAGTAACCGCACATAAGATCCTTCAGGCAGGATTTTATTGGCCTACTTTATTTGGTGATACATATAAGATTGTTGGAAGTTGTCAGAAGTGTCAGCTTTTTTCCGAGAAAAAGAGATTAGCCCCTTTACCTTTGATTCCAGTTTTCATAGAGGAGCCATTTAGACAATGGGGATTGGACTTTGTTGGAGAAATCAATCCACCTTCAAGTAGACAACACAAGTGGGTTCTCACAGCAACCGATTACTTCACCAAATGGGTAGAGGCAATCCCTACTAAGAGAGCAAATGATCAGGTAGTAATGAAGTTCCTGGAGGAAAATATTTTCAGTAGATTTGGATGCCCATTTAAAATTATAACAGACAATGCTCAAGTCTTCAATTCAAGTAAGTTCATTGCTTTTTGTCACAAGTATAATGTTATTTTGTCCCATTCAACAACTTACCATCCAGAGGGAAATGGATTAGCTGAATCTATTAACAAAACTTTGATGAAGATCCTTAAGAAAACCATTGTAGAAAATCAGAGAGATTGGGATTCTAAGTTAAAGTTTGTTTTATGGGCTGCTAGAGTAACTACAAGAAGATCTATAGGGAAATCACCTTTTGAATTAGTATGTGGAACTCATGCTCTTTTTCCAAGTCAACTTGTGAAGCCGGTGATTGCAATGATTTAGGAGGCGAAAGAAGAACCAAATGATTTGATAAGAAGAATGAATAAAGTGATGGAGCTAAGAGAGAACAAGGACAAGGTAAGAGACAACTTGATTATGTACAAATCCAAGATGAAAAATATTTTTGACAGAAAAGCCAAGGAAATTGATTTTAAAGTTGCAGATTTAGTATTGAGATGGGATACCAGAAGAGAAGAAAAAGGTAAACATGGGAAGTTTGATCCTCTCTGGTGTGGCCCTTTTAGAATTGCTGAAGTAAGATCCAATAATACCTTCATTCTTGAGAATATTGATGGCGAAACTCTACAACTTCCTGTCAATGGGCAATACTTAAAGCATCACTTCTAGTTCTGAAGAATAAGCATCGGTTCATTGTAAATACCGGAGTGAAGTCAATGTAAAATGCCATAGAATTTAAATTTATGCGAAGCAATATATGACTCCATGCCTGAAGTGAAGGCACTCATCTGCCGTTCTTAGTGCTTATGTGGCAGAAGTACTATCCCCAGGTGGAGCTAGATGTTGTAACATGCAATTTTGTTGCTTGTAGTATTCATTTTTCATTCAAGAACTTGAAAATATTTCAAAAAATAGATAAAAGAAAGAGGAAGAAGTGATAATGGTATATCGGAAATCGCTAAAGGAACAAGTAAGAATAAAAGAGTTGGCCTCGGTATAGCCAAGGATCAAACCAAATCATAATATAAATGGTTATATATATATAATATATTATATATATATATATATATATATATATGTATGTATGTATGTATGTATGTATGTATGTATGTATGTATGTATGTATGTATGTATGTATGTATGTATGTATGTATGTATGCGAATAGCAAATAGCAAATCACAATGGGTAGTTATAACATAGCACCTCAGCCTTGGCCGATTGCAATTCGCGATAGTCGAACCTGAAACACATATATATTATGTTTTAAAACCTCGGAACCACAAAATACTGAAGGAATGAACGACAGAGATTAGCCAGAAGCGCTGGTGGAAGAGAAATCCGAAGGTGCATCGCCATCGTCGATGGTCAAAGATCTACAGTCATCGAGCGCGAACAAGTCCGGGTGTTTACCAAGATGAAGGGAGGATTTAAAGTTATAAGCGGGATTTCGAGCAGATGCAAAGTGGTAAATGATATTTAGAGGAAAGCCCACAATTCCATTCAAATATTGACACGTAGCACTAGAGGAGAGAGAAAAACCGCTCATTTTGGGCAGGTAACTCTTGTGCAAGTAGCTCACCCAAAATTGATATCAACCGTAGGATCCTGGGGTTGAAATCTTCGGCGGGGAATGGCCAGACCCAAAAATATATGCATCATGCATCGTGTTTTAAATTCTCAACGCATTCGTTATATCACATATCATTAAGTTTTGTATTGATATAACATTTGAAACGGCCGATTGCGATTTGCGATGCGAAGTCAATGGAGCACTGAACGGGCGTATCCGATGGATTTATGAAGCATAATTAATTCATTTTGAGTTCCATAATAATCAAAGGTTGCGGGAAAAATCAGTGTTAGAGGTAAATTCAAAGGAAGGTAATTAGTGTGGTTCAATTGTGTTTTGGCCAATTAAAGCGCGCCCGATACATGCGTAAGCCCAGATTTATGCACAAGGCAAAGTCAAACACTGTTTATTATGGTTAAATCAGATTAATCATTATTAAAGCATCTATAGAAGAATTCAAGAGCTGATTAACAAAGCTGAAAAGCCAACAATCATTGTCATGTTCAGTGATTTTATGTTCTTTGTATGTCTTTACCCTTTGTGTAATATTTTGTAATAACTCTTACTTCAGATAGTTAGAGAAACAGTTTTAGTAGTTTGATAGTTTCAAAGATTAGCAACTGTTTCACAAATATATAAAAGGAGGAATATTTATAGAGAAGGGGTTCAAATTTTGGAGAACCCGGAGACTAGGCCACTGTATTCCTGATATAACTATTGATTAATGAAAGAATCAGAAGTTTCCATGAATTGTTAGGTATAATTTTGTAATTTCTCTGTCATGTGTCATCTTATGTTTTATTCTTTCAAGTATAATAATTAAGTTGCAGGTCTTTATTTGCTTATGTAGATGAAGTTAAAATTCCTTCAAAGAGCGCTCCTATACTTGAAGTTTTCACCTTCCTTTCTAAGTTATAGATAATAGTTTATGTGTAAGGCAACATATTATGTTTAACTTCTCCAAGGGTCGCAGATAGTAGTTTATGTGTCAAGCAACATATTGTCTACGATTTAGCTCTCATTTTCATAATTCTTCTAAGTGACGGATGGTAGGTTCTACGTTAAGCAACATATTATCTTTAACTTCTCCTTCAAACTTTCTTCATTCACCATTTATACCTAGCAACCAATGGCATTCAAAGATTTTCTGGTCACATATGTATTAAGGGTTAAAGACCAAGTTTTCCAAGTCCTTCATTTGAGAATACAACAAACAATAAAGTGACAAATAAGTGACCAAAAACAATAATTATTAATGTCTTAAGCACAATTTCTCTACAACCAGGAAATTCGTTTCTTAAGGTACAACATTGTGCATCACACACATATGACCACACACGACATAGAAATCCATGCAGTACATGCATCTACACCTGACATACAACACATACACCTACACCGAGTGTATACAATATAATACATACGCCTACATCCAGTGCATAACACAATACATACACCTACACTGGCATACAACACAACACAAAACATCTAGACTCGGTGTACAACACCATACAATACTTGCATCTACACAATGCACATACCTAGTACCACATGCCCCCAACACAACATGTATGACATGCACACAATACCACATGTGCACCAGTATCATATGTACAACATGTACACAGTACCATCTGTACATCGGACCACCTGCACAACGTGTGCATAACATCACATGTACATGATGATACCTGCACAACGTGTACAATACACCATTTGTACAATGTGTACACAATAACACATGTGCATAGTACCACATGCATGACATGTATGCGACACCACGTACACAGTGCCACATGAACGACATGTACACAACACCACCTACATACAATGCCACTTGTACAACATGTACACATCACCATATGGACACAACACCACTTATACAATGATGTGTGAATGATGCACACCACACCATATGTACATAGCAACCACATGTATAACATGCACACAACACCACATGAACATAGCACCATAGCTATGTACATGTTGGATATAAGGTGTTGCATACATATTGTATTGTGTGCATGATGAATACGTGGTGTTGTATGCATATGGTGCAGTACGCATGTTGGATATGCTGTGCTATGTACATGTTGTCCAACATGCGCACATGTTGTCCAACATGCGCACATGTTGTCCAACACCACATGTACTGCTTATCCAACATGTACATAGCATCATTTGTACACAACACCACATATCCAACACGCGTAGTGCACCATACACATACAACATCACATATTCATCATGCACACAATAGAATATGTACGCAACACCGTATATCCAAGATGTACATAACACCATCTATACCCAACACTGAATATGCAACATTCATACAACATTCTCTGTACTACCACCCTGTAGATAATATTGCATAAACAACATGTACACACACTACATATGCACAATACTGCATGCACACAATCATCACAGATGCAACATGTTCAACATGTATGACATATGCACAACAGTAATACCACACATCTAAAACCACACTACCTCTACCAAGCAACCTTGTTTCCAGTGTCTTATCCATGCTTGCCCTATCATGCTGCAGACCACACTACTCTCATTTCACTGATGTGTCTCTTGGTATAACCTATCCATAACATAGACATAATATAATCACATAATATCAAATCGTAATCACATGATACTGACCTCATATATTTGTCATGACTACTCTTCCCAATTGATTCCTCATAAGACTATGAACCTCTTCATGTCATTTTCTTACATAAGTAATCATTCCTCCACAAGAACGATTCCTGATGACCCTGTCAGACAGTGACATAGATACATAGACACATACATACATATACAACATAAACATTAACATAAAAAAATCATGATCCATGATGACCCTGTCAGATAACAACGTACATACATACATATATGCATATAATAATTAGCATAAAGCAATCATGGTCACAACATAAATACTAGATATCAAGGTCAAGGTTAAGAGAACTTCCTTTATTCATGGACAACATTGAGAACCACTGTTCCCAACTTAGTCAAGCCATCCAACATCTCAGGTCCATTTACTTTACCTTTTCTAGTTACCTTTCTCATGACTATACTGCCACCATCCATTTACCGCAATGGACCCAACCAGTCCAACTGTTAGTCATATCTTACCTTCCGTTGTGCTTACTCATGCACCGAGCCTCATCCATGTCTTACATTACTTGTTAGGTACCACATAGCTCTCCCCGAGCTCCATTAAATTTCCTCCTTTCCCAACCAATTCCCAGGACTCAAAACATAAAAGGCAAGACAAGAAACAAACAAGGAGGATCATGAAAGCCACTAACAACAATATGACACCACAAGCAAAGTGGCATGACCATGCACTAACCATAACAAAACTACAAATAAGGTGCAATTAAATCACAAAAGACCAAAGGCACAAGACTAATAATAGACACCATGAATCAATCCCCATGGTTCCCAAGGAAACTCAACCAGAGCCTTCAAAGTTTCATGGCAACCTATCTTGCCACAAAACCCCCTACATCATACTGCCATAAACACATAACTGTTAGTGCATAAATAACCATAACAATACACCAGTTAGCTCATTTTGTTGTGCCAAGCACATTTCTTGCAACTGAACACATCCAATCCATCTCTCAAGGGACTCCAATCCTTTGGCAGATCCACATGTAACTAAAGACTAGATAATATACCTGTCAAGTACATGTTCATGAATGTAGCATGTATCCACATAATGTCAGACAAGATTAAGGTTAAGAAGACTTCATGTAGGGAAAGCACTCATTCGTTTGGAATTAGGGTTTCCAAACATAGCCAAAGGAATTCTTGTCCAACTCCTTCCTTTTACCTTTTTACTTTGTTGTAATTTAAGGCTTACTATGATCGGTTATCGGCGATCGGCAAATCCCCAATATAAAGGGCCAATGCACATTGCGATTGCGACTTGCGATACGCTGATAAAAGGCGGACCTGATAAGAATTATGGACATGATTTCATAATATTTGAAATCCGGAATTTCAGGTTTTCTTTGTATTTCCCGTGTATTTGGGTTTTGACCACGTGACAATGCGATTGCGATATTGTGACCAAAGGCGGACCCGATGGGGATTATAAGTGTGATTTCATAAATTTTGAAGTACAGATTTAGGATTTCTGTGTATTTCCCGTGTATTGGGTTTTTTGACCATTTCGCCGTGTTGTCATGCAGAGTGTCAAGGCAACACGACAACGCTCAGCCCGGGGGGTATCACCCTGATCCTCGATCTCTCCGTTTAAGCTGTCTCCCTGAAGCAGGCTAAGGGGGGTAGACCCTATGGGATAAAGGAGAACCAGCTGGGAATCAGCCGGTTCGGGAGACACAACGAGCCAATCGACTACTTGATTAAGGCTTATCGACGATTTAGAAATTGATTAAATTTTAAATGTTACGACCAATGCCTTATGGAGTCAATGATCCAAGTATTTGATTATTTGCTGCTGCTAATGAAATAGTTAATGACTGCTTGAAGATATTTGCAAAATATCTAATATGTAATGATCATTAAATAATCCAAGCAAGGACAATAGATTTTCTATAGATAAACAATGATCTTAGCAATTAAATTTCAAAAGATACAAATACCTTAATCAACCATGAAACTTAAAAGCTAAGAAATTCAGGTTTCATAACTAAAAATATGCATTCTTAGTGACCAAATCCAGGAGGATTTACCACTTTCCAATAGTTATTCTCGAGATATGAAAATTTAAGCACATTTAACTAGAAAAATGGCAAACACTAATACCACAAAAGTATATATATATTTTAAGATAAAAATTTAAAATGAAAAAAAAAAAAAAACAAAACCAAAATAAAATAAAACAAATCAAATAAACGAAATGAAAATCAAAATAAATCAAATGAAAATAAAAATTGAAAAAAATCAAAAGTTAAAATCCAAAAGTCATAAAAATTTAACTAAATGAAGAACCACAACCTAGCCTAAAACTAAATCAACACAATGAAAACTCTAACCTATATATATAAAGAAAAGAAAATTTTTATAATTTTTTTTTCAAATGACTATAAAAAATCAAAATATATGAAACAAATTTACATACACTCTAACTATATACAAATTATATACCTCCTAATTAGAACCATGCGTATATCGTTAAAAAAAAAAAAAAAACTTTTTTGTTTTGATTGTATGAGGCTTGCAAGTGTGCAAGAGAAATTTTACGGCGTATGGAGCAGAGGTTGTGGGGTTAATCAAGCGGAGGGAGAACATGCTAAATGCGCATTTGACTGCGCGGAGTTGTGCCTAGATGTAGAGCTGCGGGGTTGAAAAGGAGTTCATGCGTTTTGCGGGAGATGAGGGTTATTGAAGACTGCGCAAGTTTGGATAGCTGAGGGAAGAGCAACTCGACGGAATGGAACCTCGACGACATTTGAAGAGCGATAGGTAATGGAAAAGATGCGAGTTTTCTTTGCAGGTTAGGCAGCGGATGAGAAGGTGGAGGACCACACACGAAGAAATGAGGGAAACACGCAACAAATAGAGGAGCTGGATTGGCAGAGAAGGAATCGCAGGCTTGGACACAGGAGATCGTGGATGGAAACATGCAAGCAAAACCATGTGCGTGGATGGATTTGACAGAAAGGGGGCAACGAGGATTTCGAGTGGGTATGGACAACTGCGTTGAAAATAAATCCAACGGATTTGAAGCTTTGACGGTGGACATGTGAATGGGCAGCAAATGAGGATGAAATGCAGGGCTGGAGGACAGCGGTTAGGGATATGCATATGCAGGCAGCAAAATGGAGGGCATGAAGTATATATGGCTGCAGATAGACAACGTTTCTCGCAGTGCGAGAAAGGCTTCCAGATGAGGAAGATCGTAGCTGCGAGAGGTTAATGGTGAGCAAAAATTGAGGGCGGATACAACAACAAAAATTTTCGAAGTCTACCAGAATAAGAAAAACACAGCCAGAAAGAAATAACAAAAATGATTTTGGAACCCTTAGAAAAAATATCCCAAATCCTAGAAAAGGAATTTCACACTGATGCTTTAGGATTTATCAATGAAACCCTCGTAAGATTGCTTCCAGATTTAAAACATTCGAAAACCCCTTAGACTGCAAAATTAATACCCCCACAAAAAATTGGCTCTGAGGCCAGATCTTACCCTCCAGGGCCTAGACCTGGCTTCAATATTGGAATTCACCTTCAGATTTGCAACCTGCAATGACAAAAACGAATGCCTGGAAACAAAATATGCAAAAAACAAAACTAAAAACCCCAAAACTAGCTAAATAAATACAATATTCACCGTTTGAAAGCTCTAAATAGCCAGATTTATCAGTATGCACCAGAAATATTTTCAAAATTTAAAGTTCAATATGAGGTGCTTCAGAAAACCCTTCATGCATCCACAATAGAAATTCTAGTGATAAGCCCAGGATCAAAACCAACTGGGCTCTTTAGAAAATGCAATCCGGGAGTTGGCTGGTTCAGTCGAGAACTTCCCCTAACACCAAATAAACTCAAAATCAAGGATATCCTGCACAACTTAATTCAACCATTAACAAAGAGGGAGAAAACGATACTAAAATCCAGATCTAATGGAGATCCCTGCCATCATATTAAAAAATTTAACTACCATTCAAACCCTAGCGACTAAACAAGATACCTGTGTTTAAAATCACTCTTCATAAAGCTATCATCAATGATTGAAATTAAAATCATGCACAAAAATAAATATCTTACAACATTTCCAGAAGAGTAACACCAACAAGATTTCAACCCCAAAGTCTTTCTTTATTGCACATGAAAAAACGATTACAAGAGAGCTTTCTTTAGCACAAGACTCACAAATCGAATGATCTCAAATGACCCCTGACACCCTATTTAAAGGAAAATTTCCCAACGGCTAGTTCGAGTGATCCTCTTCAAAGCGATCTCGACCGTCGATGAGGATCAAAATCTCTCTTAATCTCATTTATCGAAATTTTAAATATATTAAAAAATAAAAAATTTGCATTTATTTCCTCAAAACTTTGACTTATTATTATTTTTATTTCATTTTATTATTATTATTATTATTATTTTTATTTAAAGGAACCCTTGAACTTAGCCTTTGGAAAAATCACCTAGGACCTAGGACTTATGAGGGGATAAAACATTTTATAACCCTCAAGACACTTTACATCATGATTTTTACATTTTTACATCTCAAGGGGGGAAACCCAATTGAGATAGACCCTCATAGACCACCTAGTTTTGCGATACAAATATAATCTAGTAGATCAAGCGATTTGTAATAAAATAGCCTAACCAAATAGTTAGGACTATTCACAAATCAGTTTTATATGGACTCGACCTAGCACACTAGGACTCCCCTAAGATTCTAATGACAAAATCCATTCCGGCTTTGGGGTTAGGCTGAAGGAAAACTCTATCGACCATGGGTCAGTGAGACAAAAAACCTTCTGGAACATAGATTATCACTAGAAAATTAGGTTTGCCTAGGCAATTTACATACATGACACAGATCTGCTAAGATTATTTACAATTTACACATGCAAACTGGGTTACAACATAACACGATCGGGCCGATGATGGGAGTCGAGTGGCACGGACACGACGATCAAGCGCTACTCTTATTTCGAAAAAAGGGAGTGTACTGCTATGGATAGTTGACACGTATTGGTCAACATCTAGCTCTACTTGGGGACACGTTGCTTCATTGTAGGAATGTGAGAATCCATAATCTGCACCCACGCAACACACAACAAAACATAAGTAGCGTCCATCCAAAAATCATCATATAACATTAAGCACATTAAATATATAAGCTCTTCATTTATTAACAATCTAGTAACATGAAAAGTAAATCTAATCCTAAAACATAAATGAAATGTTGAAAAGACAAAGTGTAGTGTTAGAAATATAGAGGATGCCCCATGGCATCAAAAGCGTTCAATATAGTGTATACTAAGCATTTTCCTGCTTTCAGGGAAATCTTTTAGCTGCTTCTCGGATGTGCCATGTCCAATTCTACATACGGTAGAACTTTTTCCTATTCAAAAATTCAGCTGCTCACGGCCATCTAATGTATCAAATCACCTTCTCATTCTCTTTCTTTTGAATTTTTTCTTTGTGGCAGGCTGTATCATTGATGACATGGAACTTTATGCTTCAAAGCTCTTAGATGAAGTATGTAAGATATGCGTGACATGTCTTTCTTCATCTTGCATCTGATCTTTATCGTTTTTAATTTTATCTGGATCACCTTCAATTAACCACCTTTCAATCGAACCAATGACCTCCTCATAATAAGATGGAGCTTGTTGCAGTAGATAAGGAGGCTTCTGATCTATTGACATTTCCTGGTTTCTTTCATCCTCTAATCGTTGTTGAAATTTCTGTACCTGTATTGTAATGGCATCCATCTGGCTAGAGTGTTCAACCTTCATAGCGCTAATTTCCCTGGCATGGTCTTCTTCCATATCTTTTATTACTTTATCGTTCTTTTCTTTTATGGTGATCAAGTAATGTTGCATAGAGTTTATGTATTTCTTATGATTTGCTTGCATGGTAGCCAACTGATTATTATAATCGAATGTCATGATAGTCATTTCTTCATCCATAGTTAATAACTTGTTTTGCATAGAATTAATTTCCCTATCATGATTAGCTTTCATGGTCTCCATTTCCTTATCTCGCTTTTCCAGGTGGGTGTATAAAATTCTCATGTCATTGGCACAATCAGTTACAAACTTTTCTTGATTAATCTCCATATTTTTAACCAACCGCATTAGTTCTTCTATAATTTGCTTTTAAGTTTCCTTTTCATTGTTGACACTGATTTGATAATTTGTCCCTGCTTTTCCACTATCATGGATTTGATCTGCAATGGTACAAGTGGATGGCAAATTTTGACATGAAGAATTGTCTTGAAATCTTTCATCGACAGGACCCTTCATAAAATTACTTTCATTCTATTGCACAATTCTAGGGGCACAAGGCGAGCTATCTTGATAACCATATCTATCTTTAAAACCCTTGACAATGTCTTGTAAAGAAGTGAAAGAGTCTTTAGGACAATTATTAAACCAATTCAAAGCATCACCCTCTAAAAAAAAAACAAATAGACGCATTTTGACATCTTCATGATCATACTGAGGATATCTACAATATATGAACATTATACGAGTAAACTTGCATAAATGCTTTCTAACAACGACTGAATCGCCACCTGAGAACAAAGATAATTTAGAAATGGCCACTTTCAGAATATCATGGAGAACATTAGTAAAATGACACGGGGTAAATGATTAATTCATGATGAATAATGAGAGACCAAATGGATGATAGAGAGAGATCTTTGCTCAAGAAAATCAATAGATGAAAGAAGTGGAGTCGCCACTTGAACATGAACCTAACTCTAAGATCCAAAATATAACAAACAACTGGATATAAGGAGGGCTTCTTGTCTGGGAAAAAATAAATGAAAAGAAATGGAGTCACCACCCAAACAAGAAACGAACTGAGAAATCTAGATAGGGAGATGAAAAGATCAAATGACACTAAAAAATGTTGGCTGTTTCACAGGCTAATGAATGGCGGAAAAGATGAGATGATTGAAAAGATGAATGTCGAATAAACCAAGGACATAAAAAACTCTATTCCTGGCAACGACGCCAAAAAATGTTGTCGTTTCCGGCTCAAATGAAAAGATGACAAATGAGAAGATGAATGGGGAAATGTCGTTGAAGCGCCAAGAATCAAATGTCCCTGGTAGCGGCGCCAAAAAATGTTGTTGTGCAAAGTGTCAAGGCAACACGACAACGCTCAGACCGGGGGCTGTCACCCTGATCCCCTATCTCTCCGTTTAAACTGTCTCCCTGAAGCAGACTAAGGGGGGTAGACCCTATGGGATAAAGGATAACCAACTGGTAATCAACTAGTTTGAGAGACACATCGAGGCAATCGACTACTTGATTAAGGCTTAGTGATGATTTAGAAATTGATTAAATTTTAAATGATTACGACCAGTGCCTTATGGAGTCAACGATCTAAGTATTTGATTATCTGCTGCTGCTAATGAAATAATTAATGATTGCTTGAAAATATTTGCAAAATATCTAACTTGTAATGATCATTAAATAATCCAAGCAAGGACAACATATTTTCTATAGATAAACAATGATCTTAGCAATTAAATTTCAAAAGATACAAATACCTTAATCAACCATGAAACTTAAAAGCTAAGCAATTCAGGTTTCATAACTAAAAATATGAATTCTTAGTGATCAAATCCAGGGGGATTTACCACTTTCCAACAATTATTCTCTAGATATGAAAATTTAAGAACATTTAACTAGAAAAATGACAAACACTAATACCACAAAGCTTTTTTTTAGATAAAAAATTTAAATGAAAAAAAAACCAAAAAAAAAAAACAAATCAAATAAACTAAATGAAAATCAAAAGAAAACAAATGAAAAGAAAAACTGAAAAAATCAAAAGTTAAAATCCAAAAGTCATAAAAAATCAACTAAATGAAGAACCACAACCTAGCCTAAAACTAAATCAACACAATGAAAACTCTAACCTATATACATAAAGAAAAGCGATTTTTTATAAATTTGTTTGTTTGTTTGTTTGTTTGTTCGTTTATTATTTTTATTTTTTCAAATGACTATACAAAATCAAAATATATGAAACAAATTTACATATACTCTAACTATATACAAATTATATACATCCTAATTAGAACTATGCATATATCGTAAAAAAATAAAAACAAAAGTAAAAAATCACTATACTAACCCTAACAGAATACCTAAGCAATTATACTTTAGAAAATCGAAAAAGATTTTTTGTTTTGACTGTATGAGGCTTGCAGGTGTGCGGAAGAAATTTGACGGCGTATGGAGCGGAGGCTACGGGGTTAATCAAGCGGAGGGAGAACAGGCTAAATGCGGGTTTGACTGCGCGGAGTTGTGCCTAGATGTAGAGCTGCGGTTGAAAAGGAGTTCACGTGTTTTGCAGGAGATGGGGGTGATTGAAGACTATGCAAGTTTGGATAGCTGAGGGAAGAGCGGCTTGACGGAATGGCACCTTGACAGTGTTTGAAGAGCGATAGGTAATGGAAGAGATGCATGTTTTCTTTACAGGTTAGGCATCGGATGAGGAGATGGAGGACCGCACACGAGGAAATGAGGGAAACGCACAACAAATAGAGGAGCTGGATTAGCAGAGAAGGAATCACAGTTTCGGACGCAGGAGATTGTGGATAGCAACGTTCAAGCAGAAGCATGTGCGTGGATGGATTTGACAGAAAGGGAGCAACGAGGGTTCTGAGTGGCTATGGACAACTGCGTTGAAATAAATCCAATAGATTTGAAGCTTTGACGTTGGACATGTGAATGGGCAACAAATGAGGATGAAACGCAGGGCTAGAGGACAACAGTCAGGGATATGCATATGCAGGTAGCAAAATGGAGGGCATGAAGTATATATGGCTGTGGATAGACAACGTTTCTGGTAGTGCGAGAAAGGCTTCCAGATGAGGAAGATCATAGCTACAGGAAGTTAATGGTGAGCAACAATTGAGGGCGGATACATCAGCAACAAATTTGGAAGTCTGCCAGAATAAGAAAAACACAGCCAAAAAGAAATAACAAAAATGATTTTGAAACCCTCAGAAAAATATCCCAAATCCCAGAAAACGAATTTCACACTTATGCTTTCAGAATTATCAATGAAACCCTCGTAAGATTGCTTCTAGATTTAAAACATTCGAAAAACCCTTAGACTGCAAAATTAATACCGCTGTAAAAAAACTGGCTCTGAGGCCAGATCTTACCCTCCAGGGCCTAGATCTGGCTTCAAGATTGGAATCCACCTTCAGATTTGCAACCTGCAATGACAAAAACGAACACCCGGAAACAAAATATGCAAAAAAACAAAACTAAAAACCCTAAGACCAACTAAACAAATACAATATTCACAGTTTGAAAGCTCTAAATAGCTAGATTTATCAGTATGCAACATAAATATTTTCAAAATTTTAAGTTCAATATGAGGTGCTTCAGAAAAACCTTCATGCATTCGTAATAAAAATTCTAATGATTAGCCCAGGATCAAAACCAGTTGGGCTCTTCAGAAAATGCAATCCGGGAGTTGACTGGTTCAGCCGAGAACTTCCCCGAACGCCCGGTAAACTCAAAATCAAGGATATCCTCCACATCTTAATTCAACCATTAACAAAGAGGGAGAAAACGATACTAAAATCCAGATCTAATGGAGATACCTGCCATCATATTCAGAAATTTAACTACCATTCAAACTCTAGCGATTAAACAAGATATCTGTGTTTAAAATCACTCTTCATAAAGCTATCATCAATGGTTGAAATTAAAATCATGCACAAAATAAATATCTTACAGCATTTCCGAAAGAGTAACACCAGCGTGATTTCAACCCCATAGTATTTCTTTATTGCACATGAAAAAACATTTACAAGAGAGCTTTCTTTAGCACAAGACTCACAGATCAAATGATCTCAAATGACCCATGACACCCTATTTAAAGGAAAATTTCCCAATGGCTAGTTTGAGTGATCCTTATCAAAGCGATCTCGACCGTCAATGAGAATCAAAATCTCTTTTAATCTCATCTGTCAAAATTTTAAATATATTAAAAAATTAAAATTTTGCATTTATTTCCTCAAACTTTGACTTATATTATTTATTATTTTATTTATTTATTTATTACTTTTATTATTTTTATTTATTTTTATTTAAAGGAACCCTCGAACTTAGCCTTTGGAAAAATCACTTAGGACCCAAGACTTATGAGGGGATAAAACATTTTCTAACCCTCAAGACACTTTACATCATGATTTTTTCATTTTTACATCTCAAGGGGGGAAATCCATTTGACATAGACCCTCATAGACCACCCAGTTCTGCGATACAAATATAATCTAGCAGATCAAGCAATTTGTAATAAAATAGCCTAACCAAATAGTTGGGACTATTTCCAAATCACTTTTACATGGACTCGACCTAGCACACTAGGACTCCCCTAAGATTCTAATGACAAAATCCATTCCGGCTTTGGGGTTAGGCTGAAGGAAAACTTTGCCGACCATGGGTCGGTGAGACAAAAAACCTTCCGAAACGTAGATTATCACTAGAAAATTAGGTTTTCCTAGGAAATTTACATACATGACACAAATCTGCTAAGATTATTTACAATTTACACATGCAGACTGGGTTTACAACATAACACGATCAGGCTGATGATGGGAGTCAAATGGCACGAACACGACGATCAAGCGCTACCCTTATTTCGAAAAAAGGGAGTGTATTGCTATGGGTAGTTGACACGTAGTGGTCAACATGCCCTCTGACTTGCGATAGGCGATATTAGAACGAACCCGATAGGTTTATTAATGCGATTAAATGCATTTTGAGTTCTGATTAAATGGTCCATGATGTGTTTTCCTGTCATTTCCGTTATTTGGATATTTCGGCCAGAGCAAGGCAAATGATCAGGGTTCCCATGCCAACGGTTCCTTTCCATTGTAAACAGATTCTTGTGGTGAAACAATCGAGTTTTCCATGATGGAGGGTTGTAACCGATGTGCTACAAATACACAGAGAGAACAAATGCTAAAGGTGGTTGAGGTTCGCTGGTAGGTCGAGCGAAACACGAAAGGGACAGAGAGCCCAAGAACTTGAGTGTCGAGAGCCAGAAAACCTAAGAGCTTCAGAGCCAGAGGGACGAACAGAGGCAAAGCTAGACGAACAGAGCTAGATAGCTAAGAGAGCCAGAGCCAAATGAGCCAGAGAGATGAGAACCAGAGCCAGAGAGCTCAAGCAGACTTCTAAGAGCCATGATGCTACAGTGATGTTTCAGAACAACAAAGAGATCAAATGATCCAGCTATTGCTGGTGTCTGATGTGTGATAAATATAGAAGAAGGAGTTCCAAAGACAATAAGATAATTCTGAGTGAGTTGGTGCAAGCTAGAGCTGAAGATAGCTCAGAGCACTGATTGAAGGAATCTAGTCCAGAGAAGCCTAGATCTGTATGCATAATATGGACAACCAGTGGGATAAGATGGTATTCTAAACCCATAGGTTCAGTTGTAAACCAATGGAGTTGAGCGTGGAGCTTGTAAAAAGAATTCAACCATAATCCCAAAGAGCCTAGTCGAGTTGACTAGAGCTCAAGGAGATGTAACTCAAGATATTAGGGTGAAATCCATATTATATTGTTGTCTTATGTGTTTGTTTATTTGCTACATTATTTACTGTTACACGTATTTAAACATCAACATAAGCAACAAAACTTAAGGCATTAGACAATTTAAAGGCGAACACAAGCATACACCTATTTCAAGTTCTTTTAATTCCGCAAATTGTCAATCATAAGCATAAATATTGGGAATATTTAAGCTTTGGAGTGGGAGAGGTTCTTGTAGGCTTGAAAAGAAGCCTTTAGTGCCCCATTTCAGGTCAGATGGTATCGGAGCCAAAGATTGATTAACCCCACCTTCAAAGAAGGTTATATCAGAACTGGTTATACCAGAGCAGATGGTATCATGATGCAGGTGGTATCAGGGCTGGATGCTTGATTGATAGAGCAATCTATTTGCTTGTTTAACTTGAAAGGTGTTCAAACAATAGCAAGGATTTCGCTATTTGATTATTTGTAAACTGACTGTTGTTTGAGTTTGCAAAGGTTCAGGGAAAGCTATTGTTAGCTAAGTCGAGGAGAGGACAAGAAGGAAGAAGGGTTGAAGGCACTCTTCTTATCCCAAAGGACCTCAAAGAAATCCTTGAAGCACAGGAGGTTTGTTGCAAAAGGTTACTTGAATAAGCTCTTTGTTAAATCTTGTTTGAAGTTCTTTTGTTCATTTTGATAATGACTACTTCTAGAAGTGAGTCCTCAAATTCTTCTTTCTTTACAAGATTCTTTGATGAAGACATGAAGCAAGACTTATTCACCATGGTGGATATGGTTAGAGAAATGTATGAGGATGGAAGGAAGAGCACCATACCTAGAGAGCAATTGAATTCCATGAAGGAAGAGAACAATTGCTTTCTGACAAATTACAAGAAATAGAGAGGCAACTTCATATTGAAAATATGAACCTGGAAAGGATGCATGAGTTAGAAACACAACTCTTTGTTGCCAAAAAAGCGTCAAGTACCAGCTTGAAGAAGAGGTAAATAATTCCTGTTTGTCCCCAAATTCCTCTAAGAATGCTTATGTTGGTTCTTTTGAAAAACATACCAGAGGCATAGGTTCCAAGTTAATGTCCAAGATAGGCTATGAAGGAAAAGGCTTGGGCAAACATTCACAGGGTATTGTTGGGCCAATAATGATTGAGGAAAGGCATAAGTATTTGGGTCTTGGCTATGGACAAGCTTATGGAGAGAGTTCCAAAGCTGCCATGAAGGCCATTGAAACAATTCCAAGAAGGAGTTTCATTACAGGTCTTCTACCTCAAAAGTGTGAAGATTGTATTCTTGGGGAATGCAATAGTGTAAAGCGTACTTTGTAGAAAGAAGGTGTATATTAGCATACACTTGAACTAGAGAGTTGTGGAAACTCTGAAACCATTGAAGAGATTGATGGTGTTCCAAAGGGAGCTATTTCTTCATTCAATTCACCTCCTCATGAAGGCAATAAAAGTGAAAGAGAAAGGTATAAATCTTGTTCTAGCCATATTCCTTTTGATTATGTTCAACATGATAAATTTCCATATGAGCATGGGAAAAGAATTGTATGTTCCTTTTGTGGTTTGGATAACCATAATGTTTCTAAATGTTGGAAGAGAATGGCCACATACAAGAAAATTTTGAAGGAAAGGAAGCAAGAAGCCAAAGGTCCACTGGACATAGCAAATCATGCTGTCAAGAAGATGCACATGTGTTGCACTTACTACCATAAGCAAGGACATGTTTCTGCAAAATGTTGGACCATGAATCCACCAATGCTTCCACAAAAGCTGAAGAAGGTGGAAAGAGAGAATGGCAAGAATTTAAAGAAAGTTTCCATGAATGATGTGTTTAGGATGATTCACGTGTTGATGCTGATGTGCAGACAAAGGAAGCACCTTTGAAATGGATTGGTAAGAAATTGTTAGAGTTATTATCCAATTAGGATTGCAGGTCTATTGATGCATCTATTTACATTTCTTTGTTAATGGAATGCAATTTGCAAGGTTTTACCAATAAGGTGAATGGAAAAGGTTGAGTAGGAGACTCACTTTGCTACGCAACATTATGTTCATTTCAGCTTCGAAAGTACAATGTGCTTAAGCGAAAGTTGAAGGATGAAATGCATGCATGAGCATGATATGCATGAACACAGGGATGTTGATGATTTCCTTGTATTTGAACATGTATGTGTAATTAACTTGAAGGGTTTATTTCTTTGTTTTTAAACATGCATGTAATGCAATATTGACTTGAGAAAAGTTGATTTTGTCTCCAAGATGGAGATAATGACGAAGTGTTTCATATTTTGAAAAGAATCCTTGAGATCTTTTCTACATGCTTGACTTAAAGGCATGTTTTGTTGACTTGTTATCTAGTCAATCATTTGCATGCAGATGTAAGACATGGAGGTAATTCACAAGATGTGAAATCTATTTCTTTTGTTGAAGCAGGAGTTTAGGCCATCTAGTTGTTGTCTGTAATCCTGTTGTTGTTAACAGTTGTTGTTGACAGTATGTCAAAAAGGTACAAATGAAAATTTTGTGAAGAAGATGTAACTTCACATTGGCTTGATCCACCTTGGATCAATGATCAGGGTAGAGAAGTTCAAACTACCTTCTGGGACCTTCTCAGTAGGAGTTTTGCATGAAGTCAAGGAGGAAGAGAGTTCTTCCCAGGAGGACAAGCACATCCAGGAGGAAAGTCCTTAAAGGCTTAGGTTCAGAGGCACTAGCCATGCAGGCAAGTGTATGAAGACTGAAAGAAGAGGGTGTTGTACTCTCATCTAATGTTCAGATCAGTATATCAGACTTTTGGAGACCAAAAGATTTTTAGTGGGAAGGCGTGATCAGAAAATGATCGTAGATGACTTTTCACTCAAAAATTCAAGTGAAAGGACGCTTCTGAAAATAGTCCCATTGCATAGATCTTTTCAATCTGAATCTAATGCAATTTGAATGGGCTAAAATGGACTTCGGATGAAGAAGTTATTGTAGAAATAAGTTTGCCCATTGTCCTTTGAAAAGGAGGCAAATTCTTATAAAAATGGCCTAAAAGGCTCATTGAAGAAATCACATCGGAAGTGTTAAAAGGAGGACTTAGACCAAAGGCGGAAGGACTTCCACGATAGCGATCTCTGACATATTGTATCGGAGGTAGGCCTTAGCGCGATGTCAGGACCCTCGGCCTTGGAGCATGCCGATATGCGATCATCGATATATTGCATCGGCATAAACCTTTGGTTTCTATCGGACGAGGCATATAGACTTGGCGATTGTGATAATGCAATAAAGCATCAGTCGTTAGATTGAAAAAGGGAATCAACAGTCGATATGTGATTGGTGATCGCTGATCAGGGAATACAAAGGAATAGCGCCGATCGGGGAATGGAAAGGAACAGTGCCGATCGGAGTGATCATAGATCAACATCGGCGTATATATGTCGGGTCGGCGTGTTCCATGGTATATGGAAAGAACCCCCGAGCCATTGCGATAGCGATATGCGATGTGTGATATTGACCGTCGAATCGAGGGGCAGAATCAATGGTCAGGATCTGATTGGAGTGATCGGCGATCGACGATCAATGAACCCCCAATATAAAGGGCCAATGCACATTGCGATTGTGACTTGCGATCTGCCGATAAATTATGGACCCGATAAGAATTATGGATGTGATTTCATAATATTTGACATCTAGAATTTTGGGTTTTCTTTATATTTCCCGTGTATTTGGGTTTTGACCATGTGACAATGTGATTACGATATTGTGACCAAATGTGGACCTGATGGGGATTATAAGCACGATTTCATAATTTTTGAAGTTCGAATTTATGGGATTTCTGTGTATTTCCCGTGTATTGGGTTTTTTGACCATTTCGCCATGCGACTTGCGATAAGCGATATTAGGACAGACCCAATAGGTTTATCAATGTGATTGAATGCATTTTGAGTTTTGATTAAACACTCCATGATGCGTTTTCTTGTGTATTTTCGTTATTTGGCTATTTCGGCCAAAGGAAGGCAAAATGATCAGGTTTCCCACGCCGACGATTCCTTTGCATTGTAAACGGATTCTTGTGGTGAAACAGTTGGGTTTTCATGATGGTGTGATGTGACTGATGTGTTACAAATACACAGAGAGAAAAAATGTTGAAGCTGGCTAAGGTTCGCTTGGAGGTCGAGTGAAACATGAAAGGGACAGAGAGCCCGAGAACTTGAGCTCCGAGAGCTAGAAAGCCTGAGAGCTTCAGAGCCAGAGGGTTGAGTAGAGGCAGAGCCACCAGAGGTTGGAGGTAGAGCTAGCTAGACATAGATAGATAACTAAGAGAGTAAGAGCCAGATGAGCCAGAGAGCTAAGAGCCAAAATTAGTTAGCTAGAGAGCCAAAGCTTCAGACCCAGAGAGCTCAAGCAGACTTCTAAGAGCCATGATCTTGTAGTGAAGCTGCAGAATAGAAAAGAGATCAAATGATCCAGCTGTTGCTGGTGTCTGATGTGTGCTGAAGACAGAAGGAGTTCCAGAGACAGTAAGAGAATTCTAAGGGAGTTGGTGCAAGCTAGAGATCAAGATAGCTCAGAGCGTTGATTGAAGGAATCTAGTCTAGAGATGCCTAGATCTGTCTACAGATTATGGACAACCAACGGGATAAGATGGTATTCTAAACCCATAGTTTCAGTTGTAAACCAATGGAGTTGAGCGTGGAGCTTGTAAAAAGAATTCAGCCATAATCCCAAAGAGCCTAGTCAAGTTGACTAGAGCTCAAGGAGACGTAGCCCAAGATATTAGGGTGAACTCCATATTATATTGTTGTCTTATGTGTTTGTTTATTTGCTGCATTATTTACTGTTACATGTATTTAAACATCAACTTAAGCAACAGAACTTAAGGCATTAGATAGTTTAAAGGCAAACACAAGCATACACCTATTTCAAGTTCTTTTAATTCCACAAATTGTCAATCATAAGCATAAATCTTGGGAATATTTAAGCTTTGGAGTGGGGGATGTTCTTGTAAGCTTGACAAGAAGCCTTCAGTGCCCCATTTTAGATCAGAGGCTATGTACAACATACTAGAGGAGGAACAACCGAGGATTATGGAAACAAATGTTACAGTTGATGGATGAGATTCCTCAGACGCTTCCATGCTAGAGACAACTTGCTTGTTTTCACACCACATAGCCGCTCGACTGAAGATAATCCCTTATATCGACATGGTAAAATGGGTTATCGATGAAGTCGACATCTTAGACAGAGAATTCAAGATGATAAGCCAAGGGGTCATCAGATCTTTTACCCTAGACAACCTATGACTTATGTACCATCTACCAGAGCGACAGGTCATCTACAATAGGCAATTCGGAGAGAAGTTTGCTAAAGAGAGCAACGAACCAATGAAGAGAAAATCAAGGAAGACAAAAATGGTATGTACACTACTGCATCTATTTGTCCCCATTATAGTTTTGCTGCGGCTATGTTATGTAGACTGTTTGGCAAACCTGATAGTACTAAGTTCTCCCCAGAGTGGTTGCCATTAATAGACGTAGTCGTTAATGCAACTATAATGAGTTGGTTCCAAATCTTGTCAAACAATTTAGCAAAAACAATTATCGAGTATAAAAGGAGAAGGAGTATTGCTTCGAGGGTTTACCCTCCATTTTTTATGCGCCTATGTCATGGATGTTATTTGTTTTAGTTCAAAGTTCCCCATTATGGGATGTAAATGGACTGTTCGAAATCCACTTCCCATTCACATGTACCACAAGGTCATGTGGGAATCCAATTTTCAACCATATTTTTTCAATATTTGCCATGGAGTTATGCTCCCTATTCACAAGCGGCTTTATAATCGAGATGCCCCCAGGTTTTCCCAAGAAGCTGAAGTTGACATCCTCCTAGTGGCCAGATGGTTTAAGGAGGAAACATTTTCATATATCAAAGTTTTTGGTAGCATCACCTCCTCCCACATCTTCCCATACTATGTTCCAGATAAATTGATGGCTAGGGAGATAGCCTATGAGACAGCTAGTGAGGGAGTAATAAGCCATACACGGAAAGAGCCAAAAAAGGCCATTTGGCCTGCATTCCCTATACAGTGTGGAGCATTTTGCACTACATGACCTGGGGAACACATTCAAAGAAGCAGATAACATGCTATCTCTGCAATTACCCAAGTTCCCTGGACAACAGTATGACCTATTTGGCACTGTCAAGAATTTCACCACTTTGGTGAAAATAAATGTATTCACTAATGAGGAGGATGTTTTTGATGATATATTTTTGCAGAAAAACACCTTTACAATCGTGAAGCATATGGCACAACTACTTTTTGACCATGAAGATCTGGAGAAGTTTTACAGTTACAGAGAAAGAAGGCTGGCAATGGTCCCATTGGACCAATTATTAATTGAACCAATAAGGGAGCCTACTCCCAGTGTTACTATGGAAGGTGACTCCAAAGAAAATTCCAAATCTGATTATGGGGCAGATTCACATGAAAAAACTATCGGGGAATCACGATAGTCATCACAAAATGGCAAACACAAAAGCATCGTGGATACAACCCAATCTACATAAAAGATAGCTGAAGAAGCTTTAGCTAGCAAGCAGGTTGAAATCCCTACTACCTTTTCACAACCAATAAAACCCACGTAATTGACTTAAAGGAAGAGTGGAATAATTTTAATAAAAGTCTCAATTTAGAGGAGCAGGTGCCATAATTGCAAACTCCACAATAGAAAACAGCTCTGGAAATTACAGTGGAAGAAAATTCAAATAAACCAGAAGTAGAGCATATCCCTGTTACTCCCACCTCCGAAATAATTTTGAGAATTTAAGAAATACCCCCTCTAGATGTATTCTATAGCCCACAACATAAGGCCATGGTGAAAAGGAAAAGAAAGAAAAGAAAATTGGACTCTATACCTATTACTACCCCTGAAAATGAACTAATGGATGTTCTATGGAAGGACTCGCCTGTTGATCCATCCTCCAACCTAACTAGATTCTCGCAGTTTGTAGGTGCTTATGCTACAACAACCATAGGCAAAGCAACAGAAGTCCAAATGTTGCTTAGAGAAAAGGAAAATAAAATAACATCGCTTGAGTAAGAACTACAACAAGTCAAATCCAACTAGCAAGCAGAGATACAGTTGGCCAAGCTTCAATAGGAATTTGAACAGATGCAAATAGAACATCGAATCAGCCTAGCCAAGAAGGAAGCACGGGTGCAGGAAATAACTAATCTAAATAAAGACAATCCAAAAATTGATCAGTTTATTACTGAAGCACTTAGACTTAATTCCCAGTTGACACATTAGAAAGAATTACTGTGCCAGAAGATTTCACACTGGAAATCTTATTGCGAAACAAGTGATAAACTAACAAGTCAAGTCAGAGAAGTGTGACATGAATATGATGAGATCTTTAAAAATGTCTCTGATTTCATTGCCTGGCAAAATACAGAGGAGGAGAGAAAAGCCGACCTGCCCAAGCTAGAAGAATCACATAAGGAAATTCTGTTTGCAAGCTGGGATTCTCGACTTAAAGAAGCAGAAAAGGCAACAACAGACGTAGTGGCAGCAACAAATATTATCATAGAAAATATCAATGATAATTGAATGGTGCCAATCTAGTGGTAGAGTCCATTCTAGAGTTCCTTCCAGATGCGAAACAGCTCGAACAACAATGGAAACAGGCAGCGGAAGAAAAAGTAGAAGTGATAAAGCAAATGACCAGACTAGACTGGGAGGCATATTGGTAACATTTGGTAAAGCCTCACAACCAATGGATGACCCTGTGATGCCTAACCACTTCTTCTGAGAAAATGGTGCCAACACTGACCAATGTCGTATTCAATGGACAATTGAAAGCTGAAGTCGGCCAGCCTACACAGCTGAAGCCTATGGTGGATATTTTCAATCTAAAGGTGTTGCAACATTTTTTTGGTTTTGATAAGTTAGAATAAATTAGACAAAAAAATGAAAATGTGTTTGCAAAATGTTAAGATAGGATATGGAAAAAAAGAATATTGAATACAAAAATGTTGGGAAAATATTTAGATAAAAGTGTCCATATCAAAGAAAATGTTAGGGTAGATGCCCTAAAAATGAAGGGAAAATAAAATGTTAGGTTAGACAGAAAAGAAAAAGAAATAAATGCTAAAAGTGTTGCAAATCTAAATGCCACTACTTTGTTCTAAATTCATTTTGAAAATAATAGTTGTGTGCAATTTGTTTAGATGCCACACTAGGTTATTTTATTGAATTATACAGTTGCATCATAATTGGATTTGTTTTAAATTAATTCTCGTAGGTAGAAAATAAATTGGCTCAATAGTTTAATCTAAGCCAATGGAATAAATAAGGTATAGAGATAGATTGTTTATAAAAAGAAAATATTGGGTTTCTAGTTCAAATGCACTCTAGAAGGATAAGTAAAAAAAAATGTTAGGAATAGAAGGGTAGGTAGAAATGTGAAAGTTTGAGATGTTGAAATGGTTATTTCCTAAAGATCAATATCACATCACATCATTCATAAGTGAATGAACCCTTGGATCGAAGAAAGTGCGATTTACGATATGCTATCAATTCATTCATTAAATCACCCGGACCCACAACTGCCACGTCCTCCTATCATATCGCGAACCCACCATCCATTCGCCACTCACACGTTAAACTCCCTCCACCTCACCTCTCATCCCGCACACTCCTTCGCAGTCATACGGCCCACACTCCCTTTTGACCCTCATTCACACCCGAAGTTTATTGGCGGGAGGGGGTCCGAAAAGGGTAGTCTTTAATACTACCCATTTAAACCACAAAAGCACCTTTTAGTCTTTCAAGACTAAAAATCCCAAAACCACAAACCGCTCCGTCTTACCCCTGAACGCGGTATCCTTCATAACTGTTACTGCCACCCCTCGTCACCTCCACGTCACGTTCCACTTCATATCTCCTGTCCAATCATCAACCACCTATCCGTTGCCCATTCATTTTCTCTCTTGCACATTTATAACCAAATGTCCGTTAATTAACCCATTGAATAATTAATGAACTTTCAAATGCTCGATGCCACCCTTCCACTCCATTTTTCTCTTTATAAGCACTCTGCTATACATTTAAAAGGTTACACAGTTAACTTCTGCGACCGAGAGTATTCTTCAAGCTCACTTGCTCAACAACTCAACTACTGTTTGACTTTATAGCAGCCACTTGTCCTGTTCACAAGAAAACCTTCCAGGTCCACTTGTCAGTTAAGTCTGCAGTTTCATTTAACAAAATGCCTCCCAAGGTAAAAGTAATTGCAGAAGTTTCAAATCCTCTAATTCAACCACAAATTGATTTCCACCATACTCCATTGGTTGACAAGGATTGCAAAATCATTGAGACTTCTTCTCAATTCGATTTATTTGAAATTTATTATTGGTGAGAAGAGCAGCTAATTGATCAAAGTGATGAAATTGGGCTCTGTGAATCCCAATCACCCCACTATATTTTTCCACAAATACACAAAGCTCCAGAGTTCATGAGAAAATTCCATGAATCTTGTGATCCCAGTTAGAGAGCCATTAGCTCACCTATTGGAGAAATCCTTTGTCCTATTAACGTTAATTCAATTGAGAAAATGTTACAGGTCCCTGCCACTACACCAACTCATCCTTTCTCTCATGAAAACCTGATAGAAGCTTATAACAAACTGGACTTTACCAAGAGATCCTAGACCCTGGAACTGTTTTTAGCAATTGGTAGTCCTCTACCAAAGAGAAACCCCCCTTATGATTCATCTATGTTTCCTGATAGAACCATACATATTACTACTATCCTGTCCTATTTGATTGTTTATCACTCTGATCAGTTTGTCAATGAATCCATCCTTGGTTTCTTATCCATGTTTTCTTTTGATTCTAAGCCTACTGTTATTTATGATTTTGGTCATTTCATAGCTGAAACCATACATGAGCAGTTTGTCAAATTTAACACTGAAGAAGTATTCAAGTATGCTTCAGTACTTGTGTATTTGTTTATACATTTTCAAGGGGACAAATTCCCATTTTCTTTGCAGAAACTTGATGAAGAAGGATCGCCATAGTTTAGTGATTTTCTAAACTTCAATGGGGATGAAGGAGAAAGAAGAATTCACATATAAGCAATTCATAGAACTGTTTATTCATCCAACCCTCAGCCTTATGAGCAACACTCCATTACCAAGGATCAGTGAAGAGATTATCAAAGATCTTTAGTTCATAGATCAAGCTGCAATAGGAGATTGGTATTGCTACCAGAACTACACATAAATCAGGGTTTTGGGTTGTTAGCTTCCACCCTACAAACTGCCAAAGTACCTCCTTGTTGGAATCTTTGCACTGGAGTACTTGAGGCAAAGATTGAATGTAGATGAAGTACATTTTGTAGCTGCCAAAAAGAAATCGCAATTTAAGCTCAAAGCTCAAGTTGATCCCTTCATTTGTAATACGAGGGCAACATGGGAGGAAGCTGATAAGTTGCTGAGGGAAATGAAATTTTCCCTCAGTTTCTCTTGGTCATATGACCCATTGGGAGTCATCTCCAAACTCAAGGTGCAGAATAAATTCACACCATATCATCAAACAGCTAGGCCTAAGATAGAACAGTTCAAGAATCAGTTGGAATGGACAGAGAATACCCTCCAGGAGGTTGAGGAGCAGGTAGTCTCTACATCAAATCTGAAAACTCCAATTGCATAGGAAAAGACAACCAAGAGAGGGAGGCAAGAATAATCTTTACCTGTAACGGAGGAAACAAGCCAAGGCTTCAAGATTTTTCACAGGAAAAAGAAACAAGGAGTCTTTATGAATGTTGATTCATAGTCTAGTGAACAGTCTATACAATCTCCAACTCAGTCTACCACTTCTCATGAACATCAGATAGTCCAACATGTTGGAGGCATTACAAAGAATAAAGAGGTAGAAATCTTCCATGTCTTTAGTGAAATCAAAAGAAAGAATGAGGAATTGAAGTGGAATACTTACACCAAGTTCTGGAAGTATTCTTCCAGCTCTCAGGCAAGGATTCTTTTAGTCTTTGAATTTGAGAAAGGGAAGATGCAAATGGATTTCTTATAGGCCCAAGTTACCCAGCCCAGGACTGTAACACAATATCAGGAACACAATTCTTTTGAGTTAAATGTTTAGTAAGTGCATCCAATTGATCAAATTGAGATGCACAAACAAACTGGACAGATGATTGCTTCAACCCTGACAAACACTGCTATGAGTTTGTCAAAATTTCAGGTTACATTGGCCAACATTTATTCACAATTAAAGTTGGAGAAGGTCTTCTCATTAGCAAAGGATACCAAGATTCAGTCCCTGGAAAATCTAGTGCTAAGGATGGGATATGATCCATGAAACATAAATGTTGCAGAGGAGCTCATTAAGAAAAAGAACACTGAATTTGCAGCACTAAATAAACAACTCAAACTACTAGCATCTGAGGATCCAATGGCCAAAGAAATCGAGGAGACAGAGACTCAAAAGTCAGACATGATGAAGCTCATCATAGAACAGAATTTGCAAATAAAACAAATGGAGGAGCAGATGGAGAAATTGGTTAGGGAGAAGGAGGAAGCTATCAATAACATTAAAACTTCCATAGATGTAGTTTCTCTTGCAGCAGTTCCCATCACCAGAGTTTCTACTACAACCACTACATCAACAACAGGTACAACAGAAGGAGTTGAAAATTTTACTGAAGCTATTCAAAACCTATCTATCCAGACAGGAGAAATCAATAAATTTAAGGATAAACTCAAATAATTATGGCTCTTGAAGTCTATATCAGACAGTACACACAACTTAAACAAACAGACTTAAAGACCAAGTGGAAGTGTTGAAGAAAGAACTCACAGATTCCTTCATAAGAAACAAGTTGGGTTTAGAAAAAAAAATTCTATGGGAAGAAATCACAGAGGCAATCAAGGATATTTGGCCCTCCATTAAGATAATATTCAACCAAAAAGACCTTTTGGAGAAAGCTCAGGAAGTAGTGGAATCCCTAAATAGGCAACTGGAGGATATGCTAGAGACTGCCTCTTATATAATCAAATTTCTGAATTCCAAGGATGACTATGAGCTTGAGGAGTTAAGGATAAATGACAAAACTACAACAATATTAGAAGTGAAGAAGGTTATCACTAAAAGAAATCTCAACCTTCAGCTACAAGAAAATTGCAACAATGTTAACAACATGGTTCATAGATTCTTCAACAAAATTGAACCTTTGATCAACAAAGGTTTACCTTCTATGATGGTTATTAATGATAAATTGATGACAATTGAAGACTATGTCAAGAAGTTAACATAGGTGGGCACCCATGCAACTTCAGTAGCCAATATCAAACGATCAACAACACTAGCTCTCATAGTAAAAACACTCAGGGATTGTTTCTTCATCCTGAATGAAATCAAGCATATATTTTTGGTAAAGCCCACTTTTACCAAATACACTGAGATGGATGAAATCTACAGGAGGGTGACAAAGATTTCTATCCCAGATAAGAAACGCTGGGAAGAATTAACATATTTACTGGATTGAGGATAATGGAACAACATTCCATGTTTGTGGGAACAGTAACCAACTCCAACCAATTTTCAACTTTTTCCGCAATAGTCATCAAACAGCACAACACCAAAGCAGTGCGAGATCATTAGACAATTTTATTTTTGATTGTGTAAATAATCTATTTTTGTAAAATCAATTTAGGATATTTTTCGTCCTACTGTTGTATAAATAACCCTCTTCACGAGTTATTAAGGGTTGCACCCTTGAAGAAGCATTTCTAGACATTTGATGTAATTAATCGTTCTGGATCATTAATACGAAGCAAAGGATTTTGAATTTTGTTTTGCACAGTTTGTGTTTCCTGTAAGTTTTTCTAGTGCCATTCATTATGTTTTTCTTCATATACTTATGTCTTGTGGAGATAAATAGGTAGAGGTAACTGTATTTCAATCTATTGCTATAAGCTTTTTGAAGTGATAATCTATAAAGATAATGAATTAATGGACTGTTTATTTAATTAATTCCCTCAAAATTAATAAATCATCAGCATCTTTTGTAAGATCATGTGTATTTTCTTGAACCTGTAACTATGGTTTAAAGGTTTTCATACTTATGATTATCTAGCTTTCAATTTGAAAACTGTGGCAATCATATTACTTTTCTGTTTTTGCTCATCATCATAAAATCTATTTCACTGTGTAAATATTTATGGCAGCCCTCTGCTGAAATATTGATATTATTCAAGAGGTTAGGCACATCAGTTCTATATCTGTTTCATCCACTGGTCTCCCAAATTAAAACAAAACCCCCAAAACATTTATCTTAGATGCTCTGGCATAATAGCTGACCATTATTATCTCAGAGGTACAACATCAAACTAGCGCCGCTGCTGGGGACTCAAATTTCATTAAGTTTTCCTGGGGCAACGATATTTATTCTATTTCTTTAAGGTGATTAAAGGTCTAGAAAGGTTAAAATCCTTCACCTGGCGACTCCACTCTCCCAAACTGACACCTTTTAAGCACACCAAATATCGTTCAGAGGCTGACTTAGTTGATCCTTTGTCAGACCCTGAAAAAATTCTGAGAAAAGTTAGTCCTAAAAGGGGACATCAACCCTCATCTTCTTCCTCTTCAGTCTTACAGTCTGAAGATTTACCATCATTTTATCCTTATAGTAATATTCCATCCAATCTAGATTACTCCCACCTATCGTCTAGGGTTGCTGAACTCTTAAATAGGGGAGTTGATTTTAAATCAATGTTCCTCATTCATTCATTTGAAACTCATCCAAAACCCTCACTACCACCAGGATCACATAAAACTGAGTCTGACTTGGGTGTCAATTTACCAAAATACAAACAACCAGATTTCATATCCCCTACCACTTATTTATTTCCTCCCACTTTTGGACAACCTGAAGCTTCTATTTCTGAACAACCCGAAGAGACCTTCTCTATCTATTCAAATCCACTCTTTGAAGCAAAGGAGGGTAGTCATCCACAGGTCCAAAAGTTAGTTCTTAAGACTCCTTTGAAATCATTTCTGAGATCCCCTCCTTCTTCACCTCCAACTAGTTCTTCACCGCCCCAATCACCTTCTTCAACCCCTTGTTCATCTTCTTCAACCTCTTCATCTACCCAAACACCTCATACACCACCTCTCACTATGGCTTTCCAACCTATTGTCCAGGCTAGATATGCAGCTTTAGTCTTACCTTCTAGTCTTGATGCACTCCTAGTTGGATACCTGAAATACATTCCGAGGGATAAGGGAGAAACCAGTCCTTCTACTGAAGACCATCTTCAAGCCTTTTTAGACTTTGCAGATAACATGAATATTGAACAAGAAAATGTTTAAATGAGGTTGTTTGTACAATCACTTGAAGGAAATGTAAGAATTTGGTTTAGGTAGTTACCTGCAAATTCCATTAGAAATTGGGAAGAACTTACAAATATATTTAAAAACCAGTGGGGTGTGAAAAAAGATCCTCTTTACTTTCTTACTGAGTTTGATGAACTTAAAATAAATTTTGGTGACCTTGTATCAGACTTTATCAAAAGATTCAATAAAATTTATTATAAAATCCCCCCTGATTGTAAACCCCCTGTAGCAGCAGCAAAGTCTAGATTTTCTAAAGCCTTTGATGATGATTTTGTTGTTATGTTGAGAGAGAGAACTTGAAGAACTCTTGAAGATATGCAAACAAATGTTATTGAGGTAGAAGCAAACATGACTGCTTCAACTTATTTGAAAGCTAAAGAGGAAAAGGCCCAAAGAAAACTCAAACCAACACAGAGGCTTCTAGCTCCTTTAAGACTAAAACTGAAGATTCTAAAATAGATGAAATAACTTCTCTTCTTAGAAATCTATCTAATAGAATTTCCAAGATTGAGACTCAACCTATGAAAATTCAACAAATAGTTTCTAAACCCCAAAATCAAAATCAAGATCAATGTAAGAGAAATCCACAATTACAACTTCTTGAGAGACCTAGTAATGATTAGTAGATTCCCACTCCTTTGTCCGTAGATGATAAACAACCTGATGATAATACTATGACCATCACTGAAGATATAAATAATATGGATACTTCCTCTGATCAAACAGTCATTATTCTTCTTACACAACAAAATCAGGTTCAAGAAGATCAAGAATCTTCACAGGTTTCTAAATAGAATGCCTTCTTTGAATTTTTACTTGCAGAGTTGAACAAAAGATATGATCTTAGGCCTAGGCCTGGCCTTGGAAGACCTCCTAAGGAAACTCCAATAATTGAACCTCGTGCCAAAACTGCTCAAACTCAAATGAATTTTATTCGACCATTAAATCAGTCAATTGATACTCCTCAAAATGACAAAAATGCATTGACTACATTTAATGTTGAAAAAGAGTTAGAAAGAGTTAAAATCCCAATTCCTCTTTCAGAACTTTCTAAAAACTCTCGATATAAAAATCAGGTCTCCAAATGGATACAAAATACCTCGGTTGATGCTGAAGGTGATATCACCAGTCTGCAAGATGAAAAACCAGCAATTGTTTTTAGCCCAAGCTCAGATATGATAGATGAAATAATGTCTCCTTTCTATGTAACTCTTAAGACAAATGATTCCATGTTGTATAATTGTATGCTTTATTCTGGAGCATCACATAACCTCATGCCAAAAACTATCATGGATCATTTGAAACTTGACATAACTAGATCCTATCATGACTTGTACACCTTTGATTCTAAAAGGGTGCCTTGCTTAGGATTGATTAAGGATTTAGTAGTCACCCTTGCCCAAATTCCATTGAAAAGTGTAGTACTTGATATAGTTGTCACAGATATCCCTCCCAAATTTGGAATGCTCTTTTCTAGGTCTTGCTGTGCCAAATTAGGGGGAACTCTTCAGATGGATATGTCTTATGCTACTATTCCAGTTTATGGGGGAGAACAACTAAGATTATATAGGGAGGTGAGATTTGTGCACACTGTTTGCAAAATAGACCAACCAAGGAACCATCCTATTTATGCACTTGACCAAGATTTTGGTTGCTTTCAACTCTCTTCAAACCAAGTGCATCAAACTCTAGTTAAAATTGAAGATGTAATTGAAAGTCCAGTACCAAATCAAACTGATATATGGAGGCTATTCTTTGATGGCTCCTGTACAAAAGATGGATCAGAAGCTGGAGTAGTTTTAATATCACCGGAAAAAGGAAATATTACCCAATCATGTAAGCTTGAATTCAAAGTTACAAATAATGTGGCTAAATATGAATCTTTCCTTTTGGGCTTGCAATTAGCCAAAAGCTTAAAGGTTCAAAACTTAAGTGTTTTTACTGATTCATAACTTATTGTCAAACAAGTCATTTGCTAGACTAAACACCCTAGACTCAGGTCTTACCGAAATGAAGTATGGGATTCAATTGAAAACTCCTTTGATGCTTTTAATTTGACTTATATTCCAAGAGATCAGAATATTCATGCAGATGCATTAGCTGTTTCTGCTAGTTCATTTAAAATTCTTGATCAGACTAATTTACTCTACCAAATACAAGTCAAGTATAGACCATCGATCGAAGACAATCTAAAACACTGGCAAATATTTGAAGATGATGAACACTTGAAATCCTTTATGCAACTTGTAGATCAATTTTCTGCTCTACAAATTGATGATGATAGATCCAAAATAAATGAAAATACAAGTGAGAATGGTACTTCAGATTTTAGTTCAAAAATTGTTGATCATGATTTTACTCAATTGTCTAACAATTTTATTCCCAAAGGCTTGATACCTTTAGAAAAATTGTTTGATCAAAATGATGTCCTTAGAAATCCTCAGTCCATTTCTTCGAAAGAGGACATAGAAGAAATTAACATTGGAAAAAATGATGATGTCAAAAGCATAAAAGTGTATCTCTAAACCCTGATATTAAAACTCAATATCTTAAGTTACTTCAAAATTATAAGGATGTTTTTGCTCAGACCTATGTTGATCTAAAAACTTATGATACTTCATTAATACAGCATAAGATCCCTTTGAAGCCAGAAGCAATACCTTATCAACAAAAACTTAGGAGGATTAATCCAGCCCTTCTACCAACTATCGAAAAAGAAATTAAGAAAATGCTAGATGCCCAGATCATTCTCCCTCTTAGATATTCTAATTGGGTTGCAAATTTAGTTCCTGTTAGGAAAAAGAATGGAGAAATCAGACTCTGTGTGGAATTTAGAAATTTGAACAAAGAATCATTAAAGGATAATTAGCCTTGGCCCAAAATGGATCAGTTACTTCAAATGGTTTCAGGAGCACAAAGACTTTCTATGCTTGATGGTTTTTCAGGTTATAATTAGGTGAATGTTGATCCAACAGACAGGGAAAAGACAACCTTCACTACACCCTAGGGTACATTTATATACACTAGAATTGCATTTGGCTTATCAAATGCTGGAGCAACATTTCAGAGAGCTATGGATGTAGCTTTCATGGGTAAGGTAAACAAATTTGTGGTTTTTTATCTTGATGACATTACTGTTTTTTTCTAAATTTGGTCAGAAACATCTAAAGCACTTGATCAAGGTTTTTGACAGGTGTAGGAAATTTGGGATATCATTGAACCCTAAAAAGTCTTTGTTTGCTATCAAAGAAGGAAAACTATTGGGCCATATAATCTCAAAGGAAGGAGTGGTAATTGATCCCGAGCATGTGTTTGCCATTGGAACATTGACCTTACCTAGAAACAAGAAAGAAATTCAAGCTTTTCTGGGTAAGATTAATTTCTTAAGGAGATTCATCCCAAATTATGCAGAGATTGTAACAGATATAACTGACATGCTCCAAAAGGATCATGCAGTTAAATGGATTGTCTCTTCTAGGCATGCATTTGATCAAATCAAGAAAGCTATCTCCAAAGCTCCCACCTTGGCTAGCCTTGATTATACTAAACCATTTAGTATCTTTTCTTTTGCCTCAGAAACAATCCTTGCTGTTGTTCTATTATAAAAGAATGAAGATTCCCATTTCCGGCCCATAGCCTTTTTTAGTAAGGTTATGAGAGATGTCGAACTTAAGTATGACATAATCGAGAAGCAAGCCTATGCCCTCATTCAAGCCCTGAAATATTTCAGGATGTATGTCCTACATTCACCTATTACTGCTTATGTTCCTAATGGTGCTGTTAAAATCGTTTTAACTCAACCTGACATTGATGGGAAAAGAGGTAGGTGGATCACTCAAATACTTGAGTTTGATCTAATTATCAAAACTACAAAGCTAGTAAAAGTCCAGGGATTAGCCAAGATTCTAGAAGAATCCAATTGCAAAGTGCTTGGAATAAATTCTATTTTAGAAGTATAAGGGAAGAATCCATAAGAACCTTCTATCCTTGCACAAGGGAAGAATCCACAAGAACCTTTCCTAATTTTATAGGGGGAGAATCCATAAGAACCTTCTCTTCAACCTAAAGAAAATAATCCACAAGAACCTTTACCTTCAGATCAGATTAGCCCTTTACATATTGATGAAAAATTTCTATTTTCAGATTGGTATCAAGACATTGTAAATTTTCTCCTCCATTTTGAATGCCCATCATCATTCTCCAAAGCCCAGTATAAAACTCTTAAATTGAAAGTAGTCAAGTACTGCATCATAAATGAAAATTTGTACTGGAAAGATCCACTGAATATTTTGTTATTATGTTTTACAAAATTAGAAACTGAAGGAATCATTTTATGGAGGACATTATGCTTGGAGAGAAACATCATACAAGATTTTAAGGGAAGGATTTTATTGGCAAACATTGTTCTTGCAGTTAGGGTCAAAAGTCATAGGTTGTGTTCCTTGTCAGATGTTTGCTGGTAAGCAGAAATTAGAAGCTCTTCCACTAGTACCATCAATAATCTCAACACCTTTCCTTCAATGGGGATTATATTTTGTTGGAGAAATCCATCCCACTTCAAGTAATTAGCACATATGGATCCTCACAGCAACAAACTACTTCACTAAATGGGTAGAAGCAATTCTGGTAAGAAATGCTACCAATTCGGTAGTAATTAAATTCATTGAAGAAAATATCTTATGTAGGTTTGGGTGCCCAACTCAAATTTTCATAGATAATGCAACAACGTTCTCTAGTAAAAAATTGATTGAGTTTTCCAAAAATATAAGATTTTGTTACATCATTCAACTCCATACTACCCTCAAGGTAATGGCCTCACATAATCCTCAAATAAAAGTCTGGTAAAGGTAATAAAAAAGACCCTAGCAGATCATAAAAAGTGTCGGGGCTCTCATTTTTATGCAGTATGGGCAAATAGAATAACTCCTAAAAGATCTACTAGGAAATCTCCTTTTCAGTTAGTCTATGGGAAAGATGCAAATTTTCCCACCAATTTGGCTTTCCCGGTTTTAAAATTCTTGCAGGACTCAACAGACGAACCTGATGATTTTTCAAGAAGGATAAATCAGATTATTTAACTAAATGAAAACAAAGATGAAGTTCAATACAAATTGGAGAAATATCAAAATGAAATGAAAAGCCTGTTTGATAGAAGAGCTAGGGAAAGGGACTTCAGGGAAGGTGACCTAGTTCCAAGATGGGACTCGAGAAGGGAGGAAAAGGGAAAGCATGGTAAGTTTGACAACCTATGGTTTGGTCCTTTAGAAATTGCTGAAGTAAAGGGTAACACCACTTTTGTGCTACAAAATCTTGAGGGAATATATTCCACTTATCCTATAAATCGAAGGTTTCTCAAACATTTCATTCAATACTGAGAAGTTGGAATACATTTCATTGTAAATACTCTGACTTCTTTTGCTTTTAAAGTTGTCAGTGAGATTTTTTACAGCAAAGGACTCCATAGCTCGAGGAGAAGGCACATGGATTTGTAGGTTCTCTGCATTCTACAGGAGAAAGCAGTCCCCAGTTGGAGCCAATGTTGTAGAATTTTTTGGTTTTGATAAGTTAGAATAAACTAGACAAAAAAATGAAAATTTATTTACAAAATGTTAAGAAAGGATATGGACAAAAAGAATATTGAATAAAAAATGTTAGGAAAATATTTTGATAAAAATGTCCATATCAAAGAAAATGTTAGGGTAGATGCCCTAAAAAATGAAGGCAAAATAAAATGTTAGGTTAGACAGAAAAGAAAAAGAAATAAACTCTGAAAGTGTTGCAAATCTAAATGCCACTACTTTGTTCTAAATTCATTTTGAAAATAATAGTTTTGTGCAGTTTGTTTAGATGCCACACCAAGTTGTTTTATCCAATTATACAGTTGCATCATAATTGGATTTGTTTTAAATTAATTCTCATAGGTAGAAAATAAATTGGCTCAACAATTTAATCTGAGCTAATGGAAGAAATAAGGTATAGAGATAGATTGTTTATAAAAAGAAAATATTGGGTTGCTAGTTCAAATGCACTCTGGAAGGATAAGTAAAAAAAAATGTTAGGAATAGAAGGGTAGGTAGAAATGTGAAAGTTTCAGATGTTGAAATGGTTATTTCCTAAAGATCAATATCGCATCGCATCTTTCATAAGTGAATGAGCCCTTGGGCGGAAGAAAGTGCGATTTGCGATGTGCTATCATTTCATTCATTAAATCACTCGGACCCACAACTGCTGCCACCACCTATCATATAGTGAACCCACCATCCATTCCCCTCCCTCTCACACATTAAAGTCCCTCCACCTCACCTCTCATCCCGCACACTACATCGCAATCATACGGACCACACTCCCTTTTGGCCCTCATTCACCATCCAAAGTTATCGTTTGGGGGGGGGGGGGGGTTTGGGGGGAATGGGTAGTCTTTAATACCGCCCATATAAACCACAAAAGCACATTTTAGTCTTTCGGGACTAAAAATCCCAAAACCACAAACCACTCTATCTTACCCCCGAACGAGATATCCTTAATAACTGTTACCGCCACCCCACGTCACGTTCCACTTCATATCTCCCGTCCAATCATCGACCACCTAAATGTTGCTCATTCATTTCCACTCCCACGCATTTATAGCCAAATGTCCGTAATTTAGCCAGTTGAATAATTCATGAACTTTCAAATACTCGGCGCCACCCTTCCACTCCATTTTTCTCTTTATAAGCACTTTGCTATACATTTCAAAGGTTACACAGTTAGCTTCTGTGACCGAGAGTATTCTTCAAGCCTGCCTGCTCAACAACTCAGCTATTGTCTGACATTCTAGCAGCCACTTGTCCTGTTCGCAAGCACACCTTCCAGGTCCACTTCTCAGTTACCTGTCTCCACTATGTTAATTCCTTTTACCATTTTGTCATTTACAGTTCGCAGTTTCATTTAATAAAATGCCTCCCAAGGGAAAAGCAATTATAGAAGTTTCAAATCCTCTAATTCAATGATAGATTGATTTCCACCATACTCCATTAGTTGACAAGGATTGCAAAATCATTGAGACTTCTTCTCAATTCGATTTATTTGAAATTTATTATTGTTGGGAACAACAGATAATTGACTAGAGTGATGAAATTGGGCTTTGGGAATCCCAACTACCCCACTATATTTTTCCACAAATACACAAAAACTTGATGAAGAAGGATCACCACAGTCAATGATTTTCTGGACTTCAATGGGGATGAAGGAGAAAGAAGAATTCACATATAAGCAGTTCATAGAACAATTTATTCATCCAACCCTTAGCCTTATGAGCAACACTCCATTACCAAGGATCAGTGAAGAGATTAGCAAAGAGCTTTAGTTCATATATCAAGCTACAACAGGAGATTGGTATTGCTACCAGAACTACACAGAAATCAGGTTTTTTCGCTGTGAGCTTCCACCCTACAAACTGCCAAAGTACCTCCCTATTAGAATCTTTGCACTGGAGTACTTGAGGCAAAGATTGAATGCAAATGAAGTACATTTCATAGCTGCCAAAAAGAAATCGCAATTTAAGCTCAAAGCTCAAGTTGGTCCCTTCATTTGTAATACCAGGGCAGTAGGGGAGGAAGCTAATAAGCTGCTAAAGGAAATGAAATTTGCCCTCATTTTCTCTTGGTCATATGACCCATTGGGAGTCATCTCTAAACTCAGGGTGGAGAATAAATTCACACCATATCATCATACATCTAGGCCTGAGATAGAACAGTTCAAGACTCAGTTGGAATGGATAAAGAATACCTTCCAAGAGGCTGAGGAGTAGGTACTCTCTACATCGAATATCAAAACTCCAATTGCACAGGAAAAAACAACCAAGAGAGGTAGGCAAGAACAATCTTCACCTATAATAGAGGCAAAAAGCCAAGGCTTCAAGGTTTTTCACAAGAAAAAGAAACAAAGAGTCTCTATGAATGTTGATTCACAGTCTATACAATCTCCAACTCAGTCTACCACTTCTCATGAACAACAAATAATCCAACATGTTGGAGGCATTCCAGAGAATAAAGAGGAAGACATCTTCCATGTCTTTAGTGAAATCAAAAGAAAGAATGAGGAATTAAAGTTTAATACTTACACCCAGTTCTGGAAGCATTCTTCCATCCCTCAAGCAAGGCTTTTTTCAGTCTTTGACTCTAAGAAAGGGAAGATGCAAATGGTTTTCTTACAGGCCCAAGTTCCCCAGCCCAGGACTGCAACACAATATCATAAACACATTTCTTTTGAGTTCAATGTTTAGGCTATGCATCCAATTGATCAAATTGAGATGCATAAACAAACTGGGCAGATGATTGCTTCAACCCTCACAAACACTACAATGAGATTGTCAAAGTTGCAGGTTACATTGGCAAACATTCAATCATAATTAAAGTTGGGGAAGGTCTCCTTGTTAGCAAAGGATACCAAGACTCCGTCCCTGGAAAATCTATTGCTAAGGATGGGATATGATCCATGAAACATAAATGCTGTACAGGATCTCATTAAGAAAAAGAACACTAAAGTTTCAGCACTAAAGAAACAACTCAAACTACCAGCATTTGAGGATTCAACGGTCAAAGAAATTGAGGAGACAGAGACTCAAAAGTCAGACATAGCTCATCATAGAATATAATTTTCAAATAAAACAAATGGAGGAGCAGATGGAGAAATTGGTTAAGGAGAAGGAGGAAGCTATCAAGAACATTCAAACTTCAGCAGATGCAATTTCTCTTTCAGTAGTTCCCGTCACCAGAGTTTCTACTACAACCACTACATCAACAACAGGTACAACAGAAGGAGCTAAACAACTTACTGAAGCTGTTCAGAACCTGTCTATCTAGACAGGAGAAATCAATAAATTTAAGGATGAACTCAAAGAATTACGGCTCTTGAATTCTATATCAGATAGTACACACACAACTGAAACAAACAGACTTAAAGGCCAAGTGGAAGTGTTGAAGAAAGAACTCACAGATTCCTTCATAGGAAAGAGGTTGGGTTTAGCAAAATAAATTATGTGGGAAGAAATCATAGAGGAAATCAAGGAGATTTGGCCCTCCATTAAGATAATATTCAACCAAAAAGATCTTTTGGAGAAATCTGAGGAAGCAGTGGAATCCATAAATAAGTAGTTGGAGGATATGCCGGAGACTACCTCTGATATAATCGAATTTCTGAATTCCAAGGATGACTATGATATTGAGGAATTAAGGATAAGTGAGGAAGCTGCAATAATATTAGAACTAAAGAAGGTTATCACTAAAATAAATCTCAACCTTCAGCTACAAGAAAAGCGCAACAATGTTAACAACATGGTTCATAGATTCTTCAACAAAATTGAACCTTTGAACAACAAAGGTTTACCTTCTATGATGGTTATTAATGATAAATTGATGCCAATTGAAGATTATGTCAAGAAGTTAACAAAGGTGGGCACCCATGCAACTTTAGTAGCCAATATCAAAGGATCAACAACACCAACTCTCATAGTAAAAACACTTAGGGGTTCTTTCTTCATCCTGGATGAAATCAAGCATATATTTTTGGTAAAGAGCACTTTTACCAAATACACCGATATGGATGAAATCTACAGGAGGGTAACAAAGATTTCTATCCCAGATAAAAAATGCTAGGAAGAATTAACATATTGGATTGAGGATAATGGAACAACATTTAGCTTTTGTGGGAACAGTTAGCCAACTCCAGCCATTTTTCAACTTTTTCAACAATAGTCATCAAACAACACAACACCAAAGCAGCGCCAGATCATTGGACAATTTTATTTTCTATTGTGTAAATAATCTATTTTTTGTAAAAGTAGTTTAGGGTAATTTTGATCCTACTGTTGTATAAATAACTCTCTTCACAAGTTATTAAGGGTTGCACCCTTGAAGAAGAATTTCTAGACATATGATGTAATTAATCTTTCTGGATCATTAATACGAAGCAAAGGATTTTGAATTCTATTTTGCATAGTTTGTGTTTCCTGTAAGTGTTTCCAGTGTCATTCATTATGTTTTTCTTCATATACTTGTGTCCTGCAGAGATAACTAGGTAGGAGTAATTGTATTTCAATCTATTCCTATAAGCTTTCTGAAGTGATAATCTATAAAGATAATGAATTAATGGACTGTTTGTTTAATTAATTCCCTCAAAATTAATAAATCATCAACATCTTTTGTAAGTTCATGTGTATTTTCTCGAACCTGTAAACATGGTTTAAAGGTTTTCATACTTATGATTATCTAGCTTTCAATTTGAAAACTGTGGCAATCATATTACTTTTCTATTTTTGCTCATCATCATAAAAGCTATTTCACTGTGTAAATATTTATAGCAGCCCTCTGCTAAAATATTGATATTATTCAAGAGGTTAGGCACAATAGTTCTATATCTGTTTCATCCATTGGTCTCCCAAATTAAAACAAAACCCCCAAAATTTTTATCTTAGATGCTTTGGCATAATAGCTGACCATTATTGATTTCCTTAATTTGCTGACAAAAGTTGACAACAATACATCATCCTCCACATTATCTTCATCTTCCACAGTGTGTGCTAATACATCTGCAAGCACTGAGAGATTATGAACTGTAGGGGAAACTTGGGGTAATTCATCGATTATGATCAGAGAGCTTGACTGGTTCCTCCCTTGGGAGATGGAAATTCCTCCTCACCGAGGTTCTGGTCTTTCTCTTCTTAGCTACGGGTGGAGTATTTTCAACAGTCTTCTTCTCTGCTTGCATTGGTGTACTTTCATCTCGCTGCTTGGTAGGAGACGATGTCTCTGCTTTCCTCTTCTTAGTTGTACTCATGCTAGCAGGATTCTCTGCACCGCTTGCTCGAAATTCTTTCAAAAATTCTCCCCAAGTTACACCCTTTTCTTCCAGCTTCTTCTTGACTAGAATCGTGATAAGCCCATGATGGTAGAGCTTGGTTGCAAATTGGATTGCATTTCCACTCTGCATGCCTTTTGCCGTCTTCTCAAGACTCCTGAACAAGTAGTAATGGAAATTAATCAATTTTCCCGACTCGAAGTGCAGCAACAACCGAAGGTGATATACAAATGCCAATGTATAGCGCCCCACCCCAGTTACGATTTTTGTAGTATAAACAATAGGTCTCGCTACTCCCCGACCATGGCACTCTGTGGAAGTCCCTTCCTCCAGTAGACCTTAATATTCTTATCGACCACGAACCGATTCCATCGTTTCTTTGCGAGCCGCTCCTTTTTAAACCAGTTCTCTCCTGTAAGTGGAAAGCCTATGTCTTGTGCAATAGACTTCTCTGTAACTTTGAACTTCAACGATCTGACCCTGACTCAACCTCCTTCAAATGTATTTGCGAACTCCAGTAATACAGCCATGTCGAACGCATCAAACTTTTGTAGTAATGGTAGGATCCTAGATTCTTGCAATAGTGCAAGACTGTTCCTGTACTCCGCGGTTTGCTCAATCTCCTGTAAAGACAGTGGCTCACTCCTTACAGGTGCCATTTCGAACTGCATTTCACCCTTTCTGATCACACCCTCGAAAGAATTTTTGTGAGTGACTCCAACATTTGTCGAGAGCTTTATGCCGGAGGTTCGTCAACCTCTTTCTTTTCAGACCTACTCACTCGATTATGATGGAAGAACCCTTCATATCAGGTGCAGATTTGTGTCAGCTTGCTGTGGGTGAATCATAATGATTGGGTGAAATTGAGGTGTAGGCGGTGGTGGCGCAACAGTTATAATGATCAGATTAGGGGTAAGGTAATAATGGAAAAGCAATGCAAAATTATTTCAAGGAGGGTGAATATGAGCTATCGAACAACAGTACTATCCCATAGTCAACATCATAATTTAATCAAGACAACTTCAGCACTTATTAAAAAGATTAGATTTCTAAACCCTATACATCCTACACTTTAAATTTGTTTCCTAGGTTAGTAAATAATGAAACAAAGTATCAATTAAAACATGCAATGCTATGATATATTAGTACACATGTACAAGAAAGTACAGATCCAAAAATATCCTTTATAAAACACTCTAGGACTGTGTGAATTTTACTTGCTTTCACAGTCAACTATGTTCCTGCACTAAAGGTGCTTGCACTACACATCTTGCACTAGAGACTTTTACCAAAACAGAGAATCTGATAGAACATACTTCTGTAGGTGGACTTAAAATTTTTTTGCCTCAATATACAAGAAAAAATTTATTCGCCATCCTTTGGTGTTTCACGAGCATGCCTTCTGGATTGACTGCATCAAATTCTGCAATCAATTTATGAGGGAATAAAGAAGTGGGAAGGGGGTAAAATTTTTTAGAATGGGAAGGAATCTTACAGCAGGTATTCTAGAAACAATATCACCAAGAGGGATAAATGAAATGGGACGTGGAAAAAATTCAAGGGAAAAGAGGGATTTTACGAAATCGGGAAAGGGTAGTTTGTTAGAAGAAATAGGAAGGTAATTCATTGGGGATTTTTGAAAAGACTAGTGGGAATTTTTGAAATGTGAGATAGAAAAAAGACAATGTTTTTACCTTTAAATTTGCCTGCATTGGTGTAGGACAAAATAACTGTAGCGGGAAGTAAGAGTTTACTTGAAATAAAATGTCCATGCTAGGTACCCCAAACTTGGGTAAGTGCTCAAATTCATGAACCTACTTCTTCTTGGTGGCAGCCAACATATCTAAAAATCAAGTAACATTCCCTTTTTATTAAAATTTCAATCTTCCTACTAGCATATTGGTTTTCAGGTTGATCCTTCTGCAATCATGTCAGTCAACTGATTTTCATAATTACAGGAAATGTTTTTCTTTTTATACTTTTTATTTTTGTCATTTTTTTTTTTTCGTTTATTATTTTTTCAATAAGGATAAGAAGGAACCAAATCTTCAACAGGTTGGTGTTACCACCTACCAACTCCTTTTTAAATGGCTGTTGGACTTGCTGCATAAAATATCCTTTAGTAAGGGGCTAAAAATAGACCTTCAATCTATGCCCGTTTACCAGGAACACAAAACTCCATCCATCAATAGTTTTGATTTCTATCGTTCCATTTTCAAACACTTTGACCACCTCATAGGGTCCCATCCAGAGTGTATGGAATTTTCCTTTAAAATATTTAAATCTCGAATTGTAAAGGAGTACCCAATCACCTGGTTGGAATTGCTTCTTCTGAATGGACTTGTCATGCCACTTCTTGCACTGTTGTTGAACCAAGATGTTATACTGAACAACATCCCTTCAGAATTCATCTAACTCATTTAATTGTAGAAGACGCTGCTATTGTGCTTCAGAGAGATGTAGTCCCAATTGGATTGCACTCCTGAATGTCTTGATCTGGAATTCTATCGGCAAGAGGACTTTTTTTCGATACACTAGCTCATATGGTGTGCGTCCTGTATTGCTTCTCCAAGTGATTCGATAGGTCCATAATGCTTCCGGTAGTTTCTCAGCCTAATCCTTTCTGTGCATGTTTACCGTCTTTGTGAGGATGGACTCAATCACCATATTCGTGGACTCCACCTGACCATTTTCTTACGGGGTATACGGTGTAGATTTCCTATGTCGTATTTTGTACTACTCCATCACACCCTGTATTGGATTAGAAATAAACTGCGGTCCATTGTCAGAAACAATTTCTCTAGGCACACCAAATCTAGTAAAGATTTCAATAAAAATAAAATCAACAACAACTCTTTCAGTAGCAAAAGAAACAGCTTTAGCTTCTACCCATTTTGTAACAAAATCTATATAAACCAAAATATGCTTTTTATTTGATGATGCTGGATTTATTGGTCCTACGAAATCAATGGCCCATTTTTCAAAAGGCTCAATCATAACCTAAGGAGATAAAGGAATTTCATTGGTTTGATTAGGCTGCCCAACTCGTTGATAGCTATCACACCGCTTGAGATATTGTTTGGCATCTTTGAACAAAGAAGGCCAAAAATAGCTAGCTCGTAACCCTTTGTATGCAGTCTGCATCAGCGAAGTGACTCCCACAAGGTTCATCATGGGAAAATTTTAAAATATCAAACACTTGTTCCTCTCTTACACATCTACAGATAATGAGATTTGCTCTGGTGTAAAAGAGGTCTCCTTGGATCCAGGAATATGCAACACTTTTCTGAATGATATTCCGCTTTTCATGAGTGGATAAGTGAGGTGGTAATTTTCCGGTGACTAAATAGTTAGCTATGTCAGCAAAACATGGGGATTTTGTTGACACAACAAAAAGGTTCGTCAAGAAAATCATCATCAACAGGAATTGTTTCACTAGGATTATTTAATCTTAAAAGATAATCTGCTACTACATTTGATTTTCCTGGTATATCAACAATAGTAATATTAAATTCCTGAAATAATAGCAACCACCTAGTCACTCTACCGCTAGTTAATGGTTTATTCATAAAATATCTTATTGCAGAATAGTCAGTATGTACAAAGACTTCATATCCTGTAATATAATGTCTGAATTTATTAATAGAAAAAATTACAGCTAAAAACTCTTTCTCAGTAACCATAATTGAGTTCAGCGGGTGACAAGTTTTTAGTAATGAAATAAATAAAATAATATTGTTTGTCTTCTTCTTGTCCTAAATTTGTGCCAATACCATTATCTGAGGCATCAAAGGAAATATGGAATGGCAGGGAACAATTTTTTCCTCTCAAAACGGGTGCCTAAACTATTTTTTCCTTCAATGTCTCAAAGGACTGTTGGCAAGTTGTGGACCAAGAAAACTCACTATTTTTAGTCAAAAGTCGGAAAGGGGGGTAGCTATCATTGAGAAATTCTCAATGAATCTCCTATAATAGCCCGCATGTCCTAGAAAACCTCTCACTTCCCTTTGATTTTTGGGTATAGGAAGACTCAAAATGACTTCTATTTTTGCAGGGTCAACCTGGATACCTTTGTTAGAAATAAGATGGCGAAGAACCACTCCCACCTTGCACATTAATCTACATTTCTTATCCCGCAAGGTGAGATGAGCTTCTTGGCAGCGAAGAAGCACTTTTTCTAGATTCTCGAGGGCTTCCTGAAATGAATCACCAAACATAGAGAAATTATCCATATAGATTTCTATGCACTCAAGGTTAGAAAAAATAGCCAAAATGGCCCTTTGAAAGGTAGTCGGGGCATTACACAGCCCAAAGGGAAGTACTCAGTAAGCAAATGTACCCCATGGACATGTAAAAGTGGTTTTGTCTTGATCCTCGGGTGCTATCTGTATATGGTTATATCAGCTAAAGCCGTCTAGAAAAGAAAACTACTTCTTACTAGCAAGGTATCGAGTACTTGATCGATGAAAGGAAGGGGGAAGTAATCTTTGAGAGTGGCATTATTCAATTCTCTATAGTCAATACAAATGCACCATGTCCAATATTTCTTTGGGACTAATACTAATGGAGAGACTCATTGGCTGTCAGAAATAGGATAGATAAAATCAACATCTAAGAGTTTTTGCAATTCTTCCTTTACAACGTCTCTTAGAGCTGGGTTCATTCGCTTTTGGGGTTTTTGGACAGGTCGGGCTCCATCCTAAATATAGATATGGTGTGTACAAGTTTTAGGAGGGATGCCTTTCATATCTTCATAACCCCATGCAAAGGCATTGAGATGGTTTCACAACAAATTTACAAGCTGCTCTTGCTGAGAAGGATCCAAGTCTGAACTGATATACAAGGATTTACCTAGACTAATCTCAACAAGAGTAGTATCAAGCTCAAGATTACAGAAAGGTTTCACTAACGATGGTGGTGATGGGGGTAGAGAGTTATATCTTTCTTGAAAATCTAGACTAAAAGTCTGACTCAATGACTCAAAATTAGGCATGGTGTCTAGATTGTTCAGGAACTCTTGAATCTCACCCTCATGTGAGGACTCAACATTCTGATGTATCAAGGAAACAAGCTGAGTCTATAAGCATCAGCCGTAGCAAGCCATGGTCATCCCAAGATCAAGGGATGCCCTCCCATGGGGTTCTTTGGCTAAAGCACAATGAAATATGCGGGATATTCCCAAGAATATAGGGAAACGACCACATCATCCAACACCCCTTCCGACTTGATTTTAGATCTATCCGCTAGTTCAAGCATAGTCAGAGTAGGACGAATATGGACCAATCCAAGTTGATCCATGGTTTGCTTGGTCATAATATTAATGGCTACCCCTAGGTCTATAAGTACATTAGAGACAAGGACATCACCTATCTGAATAGAGACAACAGGGTTTTCGAGGTCGGTGTATTTTTCCATGTGCATACACCTCGTCATCAACTTTGCTACTCTACCAACAAATTGAATAGTTTGAGGTTCCAATCTTCTCCTTCCTGGCTTCTTGAGGCAGAGTTCCCTAATGGTTTTTGTACAGATGGGGATCTCTTTGATAACTTGGAGCAAAGGTACCCTTATGAAAAGGTTCCTAAGCTTAGAAGCCAGGCTAGACTCATGAATGGGGTCTTTCTTCTCCACAACTAACCTCTCTAGATAGGGAGGTCGGTTGGAAGAAGATGACAAGGGATCAGAATGTACAGGGATAGGCTGAATGGTGTCACCTTTTTTAGAATGGTCAGGAGTTTCCTCTTCTCCTTTCTCATCGATAATCACCATAGGCTGCTTTGATTTTCTAAGGTTACTACCTTCCCTGATCTCAATTGTAAATCATTGACTCCAACTGGCACAGTCTGATATCTGGATGAAGAAAGCGGGTTCATAGAATGGATCATTTGTACCTCTTTATTATTGGGGTTAGGTAAAGTTTGAGAAGGCAGCTGAGAAGGTCAAAAAGGTGGAGGTAAAGGTAATGGTGGAATAGGTTGACTCCGCTGAGGTAATGATGGTTGAGGCATTGGGTAAGGTGCATATATAGGAGGGTATGATTGCATAGGTGTAGGATAGGAATGATGTGAATGGTTTGGCCCTCTCCATCCCTGTTGCTAAGATTGGGAGGGTTGTCCATACTGATATTGATTCCCATGCTGCCAATGTTGAGAGTGACTAGTGTTAGGATAGGAATATGAGTGTGCATTATAACCAAAAAAATGTGGTGGAAGTTCAGGAACCATACCTGCACTTACCTGAGGCTAATTTCTTTGTGCTCCCATAACATGCAGTGACTCAGCTTCAGGTTGTCCCACTTCAAGTATAGCTTTCAACCCAGGTATGGAGGGACATTTTTCTGTAGCATGGTTATTTGCACAAATTGGACATTTGTTAGTTAGTTTAATATCGAGAGGACATTCTTTTAAAGGATGCTTTCTTCTACATTTAGGGCAGAAAATAAACAATATCTCTTACTCTTCTACAAGTTTTTGTTGAAACTTCAAAGAGTCTTTTTGTTTACTAACGATATTCATTATTTTAATTTTCATATTGTCCATTTTGTTTTCTAATCCAATAATCATAGCATCAGTAGATTCGGTTTTCTAGTTTCTATTTCGAATTCCTTTACCAGATCTATATTGGTTCCTCGAGAATTTCCTGCACAAGTCAGATCTGATCAATTTTTTTTGAGCAATATCCCCTTGTCTTAACAGATTTAAATTATTTCTAGCATCATCAGTAAGCCCACGTAAGAACACAGTTCTAATGGTACTTGGATCAATTTGAGCTTTGACCTTGAAGGATATACAAGAATCTCTCCAAGTAGTCCTCTAGAGTCTCATCATCATTTTGCATAATAGTAAAGATTTCATCTTGAATATCTCCAGTTTTACAATATTCCTGATATTTTGACAAGAACACTCTCTTCATTTGTTAACAAGAAGATATAGCATTTCCTCCTAGTCCCATGAACCAGCAGAGTGCTACGTCCTTGAGAGTTGTAGGAAGCAACTTTAACTTTTGGGCATCAGATGAATAATCATAACTTCTATAAAAAATATCAACCTCAAATAAGAAAGAGCCTGGGTCTTCATGTACCTTACCATAAAAATGAGGAAGAGCTGATGTTGAAATATTTTTCATTTGTACTTGTGTATCAAGATCCACAATCGAGAATCCGAAACTGGATTGTTCCTCATTTACTTGATTTTTACCACTTCAATCTGCATGGTATTCCATATCTTCCATTGTTTTTCTTCCACATGAACCACTCTCAATAGGTTGAGAAGGCTTACTATGGATTCCAACAGTCCCCTTCTTCCCCTTTATGGGTTGTGTCACACCTGGACCACTGCTACTAGAGCCTAGGTGGACTGTTCTTGCGTGATAAGTTTGAGTTTGTTTAGCTTTTCTGCCTGCAGAAGAAGGCCCAATATGATTTTTGGTTTCAGATTTGTCAATATTTCTTTGGCCCCTAGTGGGCTTTGGACCCCTATCTCTTTTAGACATTCATTTCAAAAAATGACAAAAAAAACTACAATTTTCAAAAAAATAAATTAACACCTATAAATTCCTTCAAACAATAGAAGCACATTTGCAGCAAAAAAATAATAGCAGACTTACCCCTATTGCAAAAAATGGAAAATTCTTACCAATTCAAATCACCTCCCCGACAACGACGCCAAAATGCTGGGTGCTGGAATTGTGCTTAAGCAAACTCCTCAACACTTAATTATCAACTGAGGGGTTTCGTAAACTTAGAGACGAAGCATAGGCAATGCCAGAAGTGGTGTGAACTTTTCCCGTTCCTAATCCTACTTCTTAAAGGAAATGCTTGTAGAATCAGACAAAAAGCAATTGTAAAGGAAATTGAAACCGAAGCAACTCTAGTGCTGGAATGTAAAAGAACAATTTGCAAGTAAATCAAGTAAAGGGGTTTTCACACAACTGACACAATCTTAAATGTTGGAATGAAATGATATGTTCATCTTTAGATGGATGGCTAATAGTCTAACAAGTGGGCCCTTGCAGAGATATGTTTTCCTCTTGATCTTCCTTTTACACAAACAACCTGTTCTTGCACTGTTGCAATCTGCTTGCACTAGTGCAGGTACAATGTCTCTATGTAAAAGTATATTTGACCTCCCTTATTGAAGATTTATGTCTTAGTGAAGGTGCTCTAAGCTTTAGGGCTTAGAACACTCTGTTTCTATGACAAGAGACCAACTCTTGCACCGAGGTAGAGTTTCCTTCACCTAGTTTCCAAATTACTTTCGAAAGGACTAAAAGATGTGCTGAAAAAGAATTGCAACTGCAAATGAAATCCTGAAGTAAATTATCTATGTAAAAGAAATGCTTTAATTAAATAAATCCTGCAAAGGAAGTAAAGTTCATGAAATGAAAGCAACTCAAAGGAATCAGACAGTAGCCTAAGTGATCTGCATGTGTCAACTAACTTTGGTAATTCACTCGAAGTGTTTATGTTCTTTGTTCATAAGACATAAAATGCAGGTATAACATGTTTATGATAAATTCATGCAACTGTTCTCAGATCTTCTTGAGATATAATTTTAATGTTGAAGATAATTACTAAAGTTAACAGTTCAGTCACTTGCAAAATAACTAGAAATAATACGTAGGAATGTAATTCAATGTTTGCTGCAAAATGAAGAACTGAACCAAAGTGCAAGAAACTACATGCAATGGTGCAGGAAAGAGCTTCCTGCACGATCCGAGCGAAAGCTCATTGAGACAAGGATTGAGAGTAAAGAAAATGCGAGAAAGGAATTTCATAAACAAAATAAACTCAGCTAACTCCCAAAGCCATGGATCCATTTCACACTTTAACTACAAAAGAGATTTAAATCACAATTTTTGAAATAAATATCAGAACTGTCACACCACGCAGCTGCAAAAGGAAATATTCACACTGTCTTTCTGAATAATGAAAGTACAAGGGGTAAATGAGCTGGGTTGGCTAGGCCCTAGCCAACAAGCTCGTTTCCCGTCTAAGAAATGAAAAGGTTTAGCACTCAAATATGCATCAAAGATAAATTAAACACTTTGTATGAAAACCATTGCGGATTTATTGTATTACTCAATTCAACAAATGTACATAACAATGCAAGTCCAGCCCCAGAGTTGAGGCGATACCTAGATTACATGAAAATGAAATTACAATCGATGGTTCGCTAGCTAGTCCTACCTGTAATCTATATCCTATACATCCTTTTAGCCTTAGCCATTTTCCACTAATTACAAACATTTTCTTATTCAGGCCTTTCGGCTGAATAGACTAACAACTAAAATTACAAAATCGGCCAGCAGTTATAATGGAACATGTATCTCGCTTGGCCATACACTAACTTTGGAAAACATTCCCTGATTGTGCACCACTGATATCCTTCTTCAGTTCATCAGTAACTAAACTTGGAGTCAAGGATCAAAACCCATCCTCGTGGTAAGATTTGGCTCATGGAAATCTCAGGCAATCCTCATGGTGGTACAAGAATCTACCTGCACTAGTCATACTTACTCACAATTAATACTAAGTTTATCAATTACTTCTAGGAAATTAACATAAGTTACAAGAGGTACGTAATAGGCATGAAATCCATATAAAAATGATTAATAAAGCACTTTAATAAATCTTAATGTAAAAAACGAAGCATATGCAGTTATAGGTAGTTATCTTGGACTAGTGCAAGAAAGAGAGGTTTATGTTGAGATAAAACAGAGGTTAAAATAGGGCAATTTGGGACTCCAATAAGTAGGACACTGAATAGTCTGTCCACCAGACTGTGTAAAAAGAAAGGTTTCTCCAAGTCCATCAAATGTTGTTTTTTGTAACTGAATAGTTGCACTAACCTTGGAAGAAATCCTAGGTCTTTTCTTTCTATGTACAATTCTAAAACGTTGACTTGATGCTTCAGTTATAGGGGATGGACGTTCTTCCCTCACTCGTTTAGCTGTCTTTCCCTGTGTAAGTGGAGTTTGTACACTGGAAGTAGAGATTGCTTATTCTTTAGCTTCTTGAAGGGTGTTCTCCTTCCACTATGATTGATTTTTTTACTGCTATATTTCAGGCATGGCAGTATGATGGTATGCAGTGAATTTGTTTTCAACTTTGAGCCTAGAAATCACTCCCATTGGGTCATAAGACCAAGTGAAGCTGAGGCCAAACTTCATTTTATTCAATAACCTATCTACTTCTTGTTAGGATATTTCGACACATAGGAATAGTTAAGTATAGCTTGGTCTAGTATAGAGTTAGGTAAAGTGTGTTTCTTTACTATGTACATTTGTAACTTACAATCTGACGGCCACGATATGTAGTGATCCGACGGTCACGATATGTAGTGATTCGACGGTTCATTCTCTCCTCGGTACTACCGACACTTGATCCGTGGCTTGACACCCGATTGGTCCATGAATTCTATTTAAAGGGCATGGAGGGTCATTGTAGGTTGAAACCGTGCATGAGAGAAGCTTATGGTAAATTTCATTCTTTTATTAATAAATTTGCCTGTAGTGGCCACGTTGGCACAGGCCGTGGACTGTTTCCCTCTTTGAGGGTTTTAACCACGTCAAAATACTGGTGTATTGATCTGTGATATGTTTGTGAGCGATGTCCTTTTGGTGTTCTATTTGAGGAACTTACCCTGTAAATTCCTACATGGTATCAGAGCTATTTGAGGGCCGCATCCGTTGTTGATCCAAATCTGAAGCCGGTAGAATTGCATTCGACTGCCATCTCCTAGATCTGTTGTTTCTGACTGCTTTCGGGCCGAGAGGACTGCTCTGTTCTGTTGGGACCATCTGTTCCAGTGAGGAACCCCTTTTGTTTCGCGCGAAAAGGTTTCCGGTAGCCCTAACTGCGTCATTTTTTAGATCTGGAGGTATACAATGTTTATTTGCAGTTTACTGTTATTTTCTCTCTGTTTATTTCGGTTTCGGTTTATTTAGCTCTTAAACCGGATCTATACCTTTCGTTTCTGCGTATGCTCTTTGCCCTGCGACTCTGTGCGATCTGGGCAAATCAGAAACAGAAAGGAAGTATTTTTCTCATGCGTATGCTCTTTTCCCTGCACCTTAGTGTGATCTCAGAAAATCAGAAACATTGAGGAAAATATTTAGTTTCGAGGTAAAGCTAACTTTAAGCCGTAAGGCTTGTTTTTTTTGCATGTCCGTGTTGGGTTTTGTGTTTTTGTTTTGTAGGGAGAAAAAGAGTTTTCTCAAGCAAGCACGCAATCCAAAGCATCC
>APFE030641525.1:49901-87548 GCA_000404065.3 Pinus taeda | reverse complement strand
AGAAGAATATCACAGCAGAAGCCACTGCTAAACTCTTCTTCGAACGAGTGTGGGTGCACTTTGGGATCCCACAGTCTATCATCTCAGATCGGAACAGTCGGTTTCTCAGCACATTTTGGTCCAGTCTCTGGTCAATGCTGGACACCAAACTCACGAAGTCCACAGCCTTCCATCCTCAAACTGATGGCCAGACAGAGGTTGTCAATAGGATGATTGTGCACATTCTGCGCATGTATAACTCAAAGCATCCACCCACATGGGACGAGAGCCTCCCCTATGTTCAGCACAGTTACAACCAAGCTCTTCACAGCTCCACTGGCCATAGCCCTTTTCAGGTGGGTTTGGGATTCCAACCACTATGCCCCATTGATGTGGCCAATGCCATTTGCAGCTACTCATGTAGATTCTGCTCATGTCCAGTCTGAAACAGATAAGGCAAACAACTTCATTGAGCACATCCAACATATTCGCCAGTAGGTCCATGACATTCTGGAGAAATCTAATGCTAAATACAAGCAACGACATGATCAACATCGGGTGCCACACAAGTTTCAGGTGGGTGACAAAGTCTGGTTGCATTTGCAAAAGGAACGCCTTACCGGAGCCTATCGGAAACTCAGAACACTCCGATATGGCCCTTACACCATTACCAAAGCTGTGGGAGATAATTCATTTGAGCTCAGCATTCCCCCATTCCTTGGCCTGCACCCGGTGTTCAATGTCGACCGCCTTCGACCATACTTTCCGCCATTACTAGACACGTTCGACATTGCAGAACAACTGACACCCACATAGTTAAATCCAGCTTGCATGGAACAAGCTGCAACTGATCAGATCATGGACACACAGATCAAGCACACTCGCCAGCAGAATATCCAACTGTATTGAGTTGTCAAAGCAGGACAACTCCTTCACCAGGGCAAGTGGCTCACCAGGGACCAAGTGCAACAAAAGTTCCCTCATCTCATGGAGGAACTCAACACAATGGGGACCATTGCTTCGTAATGGAGGAGGAATGATCCAGGTGGATATTGGTGGCCACCCTCTAATTCCACTTCGATCCCCTCTAGTGCTTCTTTCAGTTGTTTTAGTTTCCTTAATTATAACACAGTTTACTATTTTTAACAGTTTTCGGGTCCTAAACTTCCGGAGCCATTTTGAGGCCCTAAACGACGTTTTTTGGGAAATCTACCGCCAGCGATTTTTTGTGACTAAAAATCGTCTTTTTTGTCGTAGTCCTCGGAGAGATCTTTCCAACGGGCTATCATGCGCGTCAAACGGAGATAAGACGACCAATTCGCGACCCCGGGAAGTTGATGTACCAACTTACCCAAAAAAACGGGGCCCACAATTTGGCGTTTCATCTTCCAGGGTTAGGTTTTGGAATGTGAAGGGTTTTTCCATTGTTTCTCAACAATAAATAGGCCTTCGAGCCTCATTGTAACACAGTTCAGAGGCATGTAGCCACACATCTCTTCTCAGAGATAAGCTCCCATCGCCCTAGCTGGTTTATTTCTATTTCCGGTTGTAAGCATATTTCAGTATTTTCCATTAATGAAATGAAGTATTATTTCCGCTGCATCTTTATGTATATGGTTATCTCTGCAATTTGTTGCGTTCCTGTTTAAGTTTGGATCACATTTATAGAAACTAACTTAACAAAATATTTACATTACTACCTTTAAACTGGCTTGTGGCGGTTTGTTGAAGTAGAGGAAATAAAATAGAAAAAACAAACCAGCCTCAAGCTAACTATAGCTCCAAGAGGTTAAGAGCCTTGATGGCTTACAACTAACCCAAACGAGGAACATCATTATCAAATGCGGGTCAAAACCACTCATAATTAAGCACAAAATTGACTACACAGTGGAACTAGAGTATGGGTCAAAACCCTAAAACAATTTCAGAACTAAAATTAATATTGTAAATAAAATTCGACAAGAAGATACATATAATTTTAAGACAGATTACTAACTGTAGATATAATTCATAGAAACAATGAAAGCTTACCCGAACCATGATACCTTGAGTACAATAGAACGAGTTCAAATAGGGTTTGAATGGTAATTGTACATGCAGATTATAGAGAAATATTAAAACTGAACATGACATCTTGCAACGAAATAGAACGATTTCAACGAGGGTTTGAAACCCTCTTCAATACAAACTCAAGTAGTTTAAAAAAATAAAGCTTCACAGTGAAATATGGGAAAACCTTCTAAAAGAGAACCCTAAAAAATTAAACTAGTGATAAAAGAAATTGTAACAAATTATGATGCAACCTTATGGCTGCACAACTAGTGGACCTTATCAGGATTTAAATCCTCCTTAATGGCCAATAAATTTTATGTTTCCATCATTCTTTGCTGGCACAGGTTGGGACTTTAAGAAAGGCTTCAGTCTATTTGCAAGGAAGTCCTCTCCAAAAGCCTCAAATGTTATCTATATTTCTTCCAACTTCAAAAAAAGATATTTGTTGGGCTCTCCAGATGAAACACATTCGATTACCTTTGGTTCATCTGGACACTTAAGCGTAAGAATTCCATACCTAGTTTCCCAACATCGGCATTGTCAAAATCAACCTGCACAAAAAGGATTTTTCCCTCAAATGCTTTTGCAGCATCTTGTAATGATGGAATGACCTCTTCATAATCCTTGGCAGTTACAAAGAGCAGGGTTTGGTTCTTTATAGAACTGTCAACTATCGTATTAGCACCTTCCCTGGTGAAAGTCATCACTAATGGGAGCTTGTTTCCAAAGGCAAACTCAGTTACGGCAGCTTTCTCGAATTTTCCCTCAAAATGGGATACTTTTTCAGGCACCTTCTTCAATAATACCATTGTTGCCCTCTTTGTCTTAGTGTTAATGCCAAGAACAATGGCTACGCGGTCACTAACTATTTGACAGAAAAACACGTCATCTTCTTGCCTGGACATGGCTTCAACTTCCTATTTTCAGTGCCCTCTAATGAGTCAAACAAACCAACAACAGTTGTGGTCCCCGAGTCCAATAGAGTTTCTATATCCTCAGTTGTGATGAGATCAGACACCTCAGGTCCAGTTTCGTTTTTCCACCCTTCAGGCAGGGTCTCCATATCTCTAAGCAGGACTCTAATCAACAACAATATTGGTTCATTTACACCCAGAAGGCGACTTCTGTGAACTGGAAATTAACAAACACCACGCAGAGACTTCCCATGGCAATTCCAGTGACATCAACAATTTATTACTGGCTCTGGATTTAACCTATGACAGTTTCCTCTAGTGCAACATACAAAACTTGATTCTGGATTTAATTTATGACAGGTTCCTCTAATACAACATATATGCCAGAAAGGTATTCATATCAATCACAACGATTTCTATGCCAGAAAGGTATTCGAACCCTTCTATATGAACCTCATTAACTACCAGGAGAAACCCATTCACCGACACAATTCATGCATTCAAACATTGCCATTTCATATTATAGGGATTGCACGCGAATTCCTAAGCAACATTTCATATATTCATTAATCATTTACTGACCATCACATAAATCACACAGAGATTTCTGAGTAGACACTTACACACTTGTCCAATTGACCATGGGGAGATCAAGTCACAAAAGCACAGAACTATTACAGATTTAATATGAAGAATCTTTATTAGCATATCACTGTCAACTCAACGACCTAATCATACAAGGAAGGGTGTGCTCTACCCTGGCCCTCTCTATCTGCCATGTCTCCCCCCATTCGATCCATCTCTCTCCTCTCTTGTTACATTCTTCGAATATATCTTCTATTCCTAGGATTCTGAACCGGTTATGATTCAGTTCCACCTTTTCCTCAACTAGATCTTGATATCCCCAACGACCCACAAACCTCTGACTAACACCTAAATTAGGATTTCTTATCCCTAAAAAATCTCACCATACTAGATCTAATCAGGTTCTCAAACATTTGAGAACACTTACAATTCAAACCTATTAATAACTTATAAAAAATACATTTAATCGACCCTAGGAAACCAACTTCCTAGTAATACCAGCAACCCCCTAAGCTAACCTAGATATAATTTGGTACTTGAGCCAATGCTCCTGCATCAGACTCCCACACTTGAAAACATTCATGATCTCCTGATCATGTGCTTTCAAAAGAAAAAGTAAGAAATTTCCACCTGGATCCCAGACTTTGTTTTGGAGTTGTTCATAATCTCTACTCCTTCGTTTCTGTCGCATGCCAGTTGCTTCCTGTTTCATCTTCCATCTCTGGTCACAATAGTTTGGAGCTGAGAAAATCGTAATAAGTTTGCCATCATGTTCAATTTCATAACCTTCCTCTTTAACTTCATGAGACCTGACCACTAGCTCAAGGATGTTTTCTTGGAAAAACCTTTTGGTCACATCTTCTCCAAAAGACAAACCAACATCGTGTTTACTAGGTCCATGCCATTTATGAGGTTGTGGATCACTCCAAAGTATTTTACACATCAGACCCTCTTCAGGTGGCTCTCAGAATCGATCAATTTCTTTGATATCATCCAGTTTTATACCATCAACACTAAAAAGACTACCATGGACAACAAAAATCTTTTCATTGAGGACATGAGCCAAAGGAAAGTAGCAAAACACTTCAGCGAAAATCTCAACCATGCTTTCGCTGTACTTGGACTTGACTTCGCCCTCAAAACTATAAATCTTGTTTATACTCCTACTTTCATGATTTCCTCTTGCAAGATAGAGTTCAGTTGGACACATACACTTGAATGTGAATAGCACAAGTATGAATTCAACTGAAAATGATCCTCGATCAACAAAATCACCATTAAAAAGATAAGGATTGTCCTCCAAAGGAGGCCCACTAATCTCAAAGATGTTCAAAAGGTCATAATACTGACCATGTATGTCACCACAAAAATAGTGAATTGCTTTCCATTCGGAATATTGATGTCACCCAGCGATGGCATCGCCTCTAACAAATCCTTTACTTGCAATAATATTTGAAATGCATACCTTCTGTGTATATGTTTCTGATTCTTGAAGTCATCCATCATTTTCTTTATAAATTCCAATGTTACATTTTCTCCTTCTATTCTATGTTGGTGCTCTACCTTTATTGAATGAAAATCAATGGAATCAACAATAGAATGATTCTCAAGATCATTCACTGAGATGGCCTCAATAAATATAATTTTTTTCACTGCTATTTCGGTCTCTTCAAGCTTTTTGGTGGCATCAAGATCATTTGGACAAATTCTCTTAACCTGCTAAAAATCTTTTAGTACTTGACTGATCACCTTTTCTGATGCTTCCAGCCTTTGCCTTCTAGTCTGCTTCAACATTAGTTTCTTTATGTTCTCAGTCTCTGTTTCTAGTAGATCTTCTTGCTGGTCTTCTTCATTAATTCTTCCTTCCTGCTTTAGCTTGTTGCTACTGTCCAGCTGCATCTTCCTCTGTTTCACACAATAAGACTGTGTGTCTCCTTTCAACAGTATTTCAACTTGTTGTTCTGGACTTTCTTCTTTCATCAACATTTCATTGTGTTGATTTAACTCCTTCAAAGAGTTTTCAAGTTTTTCCTCTACATCATCTATTCTAATAATGCTTCCTTGCGTTGGTTCATAGTTGTGAACTTCTTTCTCTACTTCTTCTTCCTTTACTGCAGACCTCTTGCAGTCTTCATCAGGTACTGGTGCTTTTAACCATTTCTCCAGTAACTCTAGCTCCTTCTCCCATACATTAGCTTCTTGATGAGAGCTACTTTCTTTTTCTCCTTGATCCTGTTGTTGACTTCTTGTCATTGTCAGCTCTTCTTCCTTTTCTTTGCCTTTTTCTAGGTGAATGTCTGCTTCATGTCGTCTTCCTTGAGGTATGTTTTCCAGGTTGATCAACTCAACATCTCCCGTGGTTAACTCAATCATGCCTATCATCATGACAACATGATGACCTTTTACTATGTTTTCAGAAACCATAGTCTCTTCTTCATGAACTTCTTTGACAATATTCATTGGTTGTTCTTTTTCACCTTTATATGTTGCTTTCACTAATATTTTTGAGCTCTCGTCTTCTATGCAGTTTTCTCTTCCAGGACTGTCAACTACACTCCATGTGGGTGATACTGAATCACTTGAAAACAATGTTGAGGAGCCATTGGGTGGAGAGGAACAATAGCTAGGACCACATGCTTCTTGCCAAGAAATGTCTCTACCAACTATGGGCAACCCTGTTATTGATACATTAGCCAGCTCAGTGGAATCGGAATGTCCTGATGTGACAGGGTGATTGTTGTTTCCCAAAGTTATTTTTTCTAAATTTCGAGTTTCTTTTAAGGCTGTAAGATTACCTCTATCACCGTGAAGACAAGATGTCAGCAACTTAACCCTTCCTTCAATTGATTTTATGTCCCCACCTACCAACTTCTCGAGGGAACCAACTTGATGTGCATCCCAAACCACGGGAGCAGAACAGGGTTGATCACTACATTTGATGGCATTTCTGTCAGGTTTCCGTTAACCAACAAATGGAATATTAAACGATGATTTGTCTTCCCCTGCCTGTCGAACTGATACTTCCACGTCATTTAAACCCTCTTTGACCTCTTCTGTCTCTCTTAGGTTGCTCTTGGAAAGGTGCACATCCTATACAGAATATTTTTTAGATGTTACATCTTGAATTAACGAATTCTTTTCTACTGATAAAACACTCTTCCTTATGCTCATCTGGCCTTCTTGCATACCTAAAATTCCTTCGATTGGTAACATTGTAGCCAAGATTTCTGACAATGGTGAATGCAATGTTGGAAGCTTATGTGGAACATCAATTACTTTATTTTCATTCTTTCCCATAAGGTTGTGTTTCCATGGTTCCATCAGTTTTACCTTCTGTCACCAGTTCAACCTGTTTCTCTGAATTTCCTTCTAGTCTTCCTGTCAATATTTCAGGATATCTCCTTGAGCTTTCTTCAAGGTTTCCTGTTAACATTTTAGTATGATGATGCAAGTTTTCTTCTGAACTTTTGAGACCCTCATACAATCTCTCCTCTTCCTCATCATCATCCAGAGATATACCTTCCTCTGGCTTGCAAATAACTTCATTTGCTCCTCCTGCTTCCTCAAGCATTTTCCTCTGAACAATTTTGCCTGTGGCATCTTCAATTCTTATCCTTGACTCAAAAACTTTGAGTTCCTTTGTCCATAAGACAATCTCCTTTTGCTTCCACCTCATCTGTAATGAGTGCCAAATCACCTTCTTTCCTTTTAATGGAAAGGTCCATCCTCTTTTCTGGTCTTCCAGTTCTTGTAGCAGCTCTGTCAATATCTCCAATCTTGCTTTCATGCTAGCAAGTTGCTTGTCAAGCTCCTCTTGACTCATCCTCTTCATGCCATTTGTCTTGGCATTCTTTCCTCTATAGTGGCTTTCTTCAGAGCCTCTGCAATGATCTTCCATCATCTTTGTCTTCATCTTCTCTTCTTGAGCTTCTCTCTGCACTGCAACAAGCCTCCGCAACAACAAGTCCTCCTTACTGCAATCTTACCTCACTAAGCTCTCCTCGCTCAGTCTTTTGGTAAGCATGGTCCTCTTTCTGGAACCTTCTCTTGCGCAACATCTTTGCTCCATCTAGGCTTCTGCAAGCTCACTCTCCCTTGAGAACACTTCAGTCGTCCTCTCTCACTCTCCCTTGAGAACACTTTAATTGTCCTCTTTGTCCAATCTCTTGTTGGATACTTCAGGTTCACTACCACTTCAGAGTGCTTTCTTTGCTCTGCTTTTCCCTTTGCCTACTACTGAAAACCTTCAATCACAGTTTATCAACTTAGTTAAAACAAATATCATCATATATATTTTTTTATGATCCTTGCAGGATCATGTCTATCTGCATTTTGCATGCACTGTCTCAAATTATTTGCTTTCCGCAAATTCTTTCTTTGAGAGTAAAACTCTTCTCCTCTCTATTCTACTATGTGTTCGGATTTAAAATCTCCTTTGAGAATGAAATTCTCAGCTCTCTCTGCTATCTTTCATTTCTGTTATCTTTGACCTTTATTGTCCTTGGCCATTTGCCCTGTGCAACTTTTCCTTGGAGTATTAATCACATCCCATCTTTGTTGTCTTACCTCCTCACTATTGTCAGATTTTGTCTTTTCCAAGACCTGCTTTCTCCCTGTGAAACCTTTGAAGCCTTGAACACAAAACATGCTTGTTTAGTCTTTTTATCCTGCCAGTCTTTCTGATTACCAGCTTTGTCACCTTGGCTGCTCACACTCTTCTTTCTCATCACGCAAAAACTCCTTTCCGCAAGAAATCTTTTCCCTCTCTGATACCAAAAATGATGTAACCTTATGGCTGCATAACCGGTGGACCTTATCAGGATTTAATTCCTCCTTAATGGCCAATAAATTTTATGTTTCCATCATTCTTTGTCGGCATAGATTGGAACTTTAAGAAAGGCTTGAGTTTATCTGCAAGGAAGTCCTCTTCAAAAGCCTCAAATGTTATCCATATTTCTTTCAACTTCAAAAAAATATATTTGTTGGGCTCTCTAGATGAAACACATTCGATTACCTTTGTTTCATCCCTACTTAAGCCAAAGCATTCCATACCTGGTTTCCCAACATCAACATTGTCAGAATCAACCTGCACAAAAAGGATTTTTCCCTCAAATGCTTTTGCATCGTCTTGAAATGATGGAATGACCTCTTCATAATCCTTGGTAGTTACAAAGAGCAGGGTTTGGTTCTTTATAGAATTGTCAACTATCGTATTAGCACTTTCCCTAGTGAAAGTCGTCACCAATGGGAGCTTGTTTGCAAAGGCGAACTCAGTGACAACAACTTTCTCTAATTTTCCCTCAAAATGGGATATTTTTTCAGGCCCTTCTTTAATAACACCAATCTTGCCCTCTTTGTCTTGGTGTTAATGCCAAGAATAGTGGCTACAAGTTCACTAACTGTTTGACAAAAGAACACATCATCTTATTGCCTCGACGCGGCTTCAACTTCCTATTTTTAGTGCCCTCTAATGAGTCAAACAAACCAACAGCAGCTGTGGTCCCTGAGTCCAATAGAGTTTCTGTATCCTCAGTTGTGATGAGATCAAATACCTTAGATAAGTTTCGTTTTTCCACCTTTCAGGCAGGGTCTCCAGATCTCTAAGCAAGACCCTAATCAACAGAAGTATTGGTTCATTTATGCCCAGAAGGCGACTTCCGTGAACTAGAAATTAACAAACACCATGCAGAGACTTCCCATGGCGATTCCATTGACATTAACAATTTATTACTGACTCTGGATTTAACCTATGACAGTTTCCTCTGGTGCAACATGCAAAACTTGATTCTGGATTTAATTTATGACAGGTTCCTCTAATACAACATATAAAACTTGATTCATATCAATCACAATGATTTATGTGCCAGGAAGGTATTCAAACCCTTCTACAGGAACCTCGTAATTCCTATGCCATTAACTACCAGGAGAAACCCATTCAGCGATCACAATTCATGCATTCAAACATTGCCATTTCATATTACAGGGATTGCACGCAAATTCCTAAGCAACATTTCATATATTCATTAATCATTTGCTGACCATCACATAAATCACACAGAGATTTCTGAGCAGACATTTACAGAGCTGTCCAATTGACCATGGGGAGATCAAGTCACAGAAGCACAAAACTATTACATATTTAATATGCAGAATCTTTATTAGCATATTATTGTCACCTCAACGGCCTGATCATACAAGGAAGGGTGTGCTATGCCCTGGCCCTCTCTATCTATCAGATCTCCCCCCATTTGATCCATCTCTCTCCTCTCCTATTACATTCTTCGAATATATCTTCTATACCTAGGATTTTGAACCGGTTATGATTCAGTTCCACCTTTTCCTCAACTGGATCTTGATATCCCCAATGACCCACAAACCTCTGACTAACACCTATATTAGGATTTCTTATCCCTACAAAATCTCACCAGACTAGATCTAATCAGGTTCTCAAACATTCAAGAACACTTACAATTCAAACCTATGAATAACTTATAAAAAATACATTTAATCAACCATAGGAAACCAACTTCCTAATAATACCAGCAACCCCCTAAGCTAACCTAGATATAATTTGGAACTTGAGCCAATGCTCTTGCATCACATTACATCAACAGAGGCTTGCCATAGAGGGGCAAAGCTTAATTGCATACCCAGAAATCTAGTAAGAGAAAGAACGTCATCAAGAACCGAACAACATAAAGATTGTAGGCATAAACCTTGCAGAAGGTGAATAAGGAGAGGCAAAGCCAATCAAATCCATACCCTAGTCTATCTAAGAATCTGTCGGCTATAAGCTTCTAGAAGAAACACTCTTTCACATACCTAGAGAAATAACATTGGCCAAATCGAAGAGCCATGACAGAGCTCTGGGAGGAGCATCTTGCATAACCACCTCGAGTGCCAAGGTGCCTCCAAAGGAACATGTAAATAAATCAAACGAGAAATGTTACCATTAACCTAATAGGAATTTAAGAAAAACAAAATAAGTATTATACAAAAAATAAACCCTCCAGAGAATCGTTTGTACCTGTCAGGGCCATGGGGTATTCTGTATTGGAAACAGAGTCGCTAGGAGAACCCACCAGCCACGCCATAGCAACAGAAGCATAACATTTGGCAAACTGTAGCATTTCCATGGAGTAAGCGAGTCATAGGAGGGCCAAATCAAACGTTGTAAAGCTAAGCATAATGCAATGATGCCTCACCGATGAACAACAGGGGCAATGAGGGTTACACTCTGCAGTCGGACGAATTCAAGGCGCGAAGGACCGTCAATGGAGCAGAGTCAGTGAGCACGGAAGGACAGCTAGAGAGAAGACGGAAGTCTTCCGATACCTACTCCTACCATCGCTCAGGAGGACAAAGGAAATGAATTTGTTTAATGATTTCCGTAGACAATTAATATAAAACAAATCAATTGTGCAGTGCAATGAATGATAATATTAATGTATTTTCCATTGAAACTAATGTAACCACGATGGTAAGAAAACTAATATCCAATGGTTAAATGATTCACTTTACTGTGGTTTAGTACAATAGATTATAATAGTTCGGTTTTTATTTATTTATGAATTATATGGAGACATGACACTCCTCTATACCAAGTATCTATGGATTTCTTGTGAGTCTTGATATTGTAGCTCTACAGTTTTGGGATAGATGAACACATTTATGTACAAAACAAGAAGTGATAATGACAATTATCGGGGGTCGACATTAGTTTTTGGGTAACACACTCTGGGAATACTAGTATCTCGTGAAGGCAACCTAGTATGCTATGACATATGTTTCATAAACACATTTCTAGATGTGTAACGATGACTTGTGTGTTATGGAATTAATTTGGAAATATGAGTAATATAATATTAATATAATTTATAATTAAATATAATTAATAATATAATATTAAGGCTATTAAAAATGAATAATTAAAACATAAAAAATGAAATTAGAATCAATACATATTTATCTTAATAATGTTTTATTAACGTATATAAGTTGCATTTCTATATATATAACTGATTGATTTAATGAGTTATCAACGTTTCATACTCTGATTATATATATATTATATAATTTTAAGAGTTGTTTTTAGTGAGATTTTTTGGAAGCTTTTTGGGTTGGGTTTTTCTGGTTTAATTTCTCTATAATCATATAGAAATTTATTGGAATCACAAGCTTAATGGATTACCGTTGCATAATAGAAATACCCTAGTAATCGAAATACCCTAGTAATTATTCAAAGTAAAAAACCAATTTAAATAACACAAATCATTAGATTTTACATTAGATTTTACAGATTCTAAATTTTTTAAATGATTAACGAATATTATAAATCATTTCGGAATTGATACGAATATATAAATATAAAATATCTTGTCCTATTGTCACATAGTTTAACAGCTTCTGAAAAAAATTAATGTTTGACCAATATTGTAAACTCATTTGGGAATTGATACGAACACGTGAATCATTTATGTTTGCTTCAACTCTGCATATGGTCGTCTCCCATACTTCGCATCAAATACTTTCTTTCTTTTTCGAAAGAAAGAAGTGATATATTCATGAGAAAGGAATAGATTCATCTATGTCGTTGCATCCAGTTATCCGGAGGATATTACGAGGTGATAAGATTGACTCCAATGATACAAATAGTACGTTTTCATATCAATTTACAGCTGTCTACTTGGAAGAAAAAAAGGCATATACCGGAAAGTAGCGAAAAGATAGCCACAGCTGGAACTCCATAGCATCTAATTCTTCATACTTAACATCAAATGCTTAAATCAATTTAAATATAAATTTCATATTTAAGTTGCTTTACCGATGATAAGAACAAATGCATGCTGAGCCGCTGGGTAATTCACAATACGGTATCGATTATGCTATGTCGCGCCACTGACCGAAAGGCTTCATCAGTAGCAGTCGGTCTGGTTGCTTTGAACACAAAGAAAGCACGGCCAATGAACATTTATGGTGGATTTGAATGGAAAGAAAGCAGAGTCAATGTACAACATTCATTATCAACAACAGCACCGTAGGTTGTTCAATGTTCCCGTCAACATTAACCCCATGTTGTTAAATTTGACAGGTATCCACTCATTATTTTCCTTCTGGCCTATGTTGGCCATTTATAAACACTCGCATCATTATTTAGGCAACCAAATGGCCGGGTTGTATATGTTTACTTTGGGATAATTGGATTACTAAAATCTAACGATGGTTATATACAGCTTTTTTTGGCAACAAATATGTGATCTGTTAATATGCATTAAATGAATGAGCTGGGTTGTATATGCTCATCCTTATATAAATAGATTGCCAAAATCTAACCATAGACATATACAAATCCCTCATTTACTGCCCAGTAATAGACTAATTATTTTCAGCCAACTCACTATTTACATCTCCATTTTTAAAACCTGAAATTCAAAGATTAGAATTATATATATATATATATATATATATATATTATATATATATATATAATTTTTATTTATAAAATATTAATTTATTTGCTAGCTAAAATATGAAAATTTTATTTCAAAAACAGAAAAAATGATTTATATTGATGAAAAATATTTATGGTTATAAAAATAATAATATATATTTATAACATTTTCAAAAATTAATCCTATATAATAGAAACAACCATAATTTTACTTAACATCTAGCATTTTAATTTCTTAATAAAAATAATTTATAATTGATAAAAAAATAATTTATTGCTATAAAAATAATAATATACCATTATAATTATTTTCAAAATTAAAAAAATTCCATATATAATAGAAACAACGATACTTCTACATAACAATCTAGCATGTTAATTTCCCAACTCCTTCCTGATGTCTTTGTACAAGGATTGTCATACCTTGTACACGGATTGTGATATTTGGTAAGTCACTCTCCAAACACAATGGTTTTGTAGTTTGGTTTAATGGTTCTATAATCATCTATGCTTTTATGTAAAGTTTTTAAAGATCGTGATACCAGGTAAGTCACTCTCTCAACACAGTGGTTTTCTAATTTGGAATTTGGTTTAATGGTTTTATAAGCATTTATGGTTTTCTTTAATTTAATTTAATGATTTATAATTATTTATATTTAGGATATAAATTAAATATGTAGTTATGTATTATACATCTTATTTACATAGGTTAGTTTTTGGTCCTGTAAAGGAAATCAATTTTATAATTAAATATGTGAGGTAATAAAAAACAATTATTTATATTATATTTGTCTTTTTCAAATTTATTTTTAAAATTATTAAAATAGATTATATTTCTAATATTTAATATAAATTAGAAATGATATTAATATATTTTGAGTCTAAATACTGGTATGGAAAAAATGGAATTTAAAACAATCACTTTCATTTTACTTTCAAATTTATAATATAGGTTATTTTCTGAATATTTAGTATAAAATTGAAATTGTTGATATATATTAAACAATTTCAATTTTATACTAAATATTCAGAAAATTTAGTAATAGTATTAAAATTGAAATATAATTATATATATATATATATATAGATATAATTTTCAATTTTATACATATATACTAAATATTCTGAATATTTAGTATAAAATTGAAATTGTTTATATATATATATATATATATATATATAATTAATGAGGTGATGCAAAAAGAGGGTGATGGACGAACACTTATTTGGAACTGATGTTCATTGTGATTTATGTATTTTTAGTTCTCTTATTAATTAGCAACAGTTTGCATGTCCTCTTTGCCATGCCATACAAATCTTCCAAGATTTGTCGATTTTTTTTCAATGCATAAAGGATTTGATGATAGGCATGAATGAAATTTCTTAATCTCATAAGCCAATGTTCTATCCATTGATTGTTTCCTATGACTTTCCGATCTCTTTTACAAATTGGCAAGGATGATAAAAGAAAGCCTTTGGGTCTTCTTCTTAATGTTGTGTATGATCTCTTTTACAAACTGGCAAGGATGATAAAAGAAAGCCTTTGGGTCTTCTTCTTAATGTTGTGTATGTTGTTTCTTGATGTTGCTCTTGGATAATTTGCTCTTTCCTTAATCCCTAATATGTAGAAATGTTATAGATTGTGATTAGGATATATTTCTCCTAAGATGTAGATATGTTTCGGATTTCTGTCAAGATTTTGAAAATTTCTTAGAGTAGCATTTCCTGTTTACTTGAAAAATTCTTTTGCACCACACTTCTACATGGGAAATAGGTCATGTCTTGTAAAAGGATTAGTGTATAGGGGCGCTTACATTACCTATATATATATATATATATATATAAATTATATATATATATATATATATATATATATTACTTACTTACTTACTTTAAACAAATGAAATTGGCTAAAAGAAAACCATGTCATAAATGTTGGCACAACAAAAATAAAATGCAAAAATAAAAGAACTAAATTACAAACTCCTTACTCACACATTGCTAGCATTGGTTTAGAACCAAGAGTGAATGCTTCAAGTTATTACACCCCAAAAAACTCAAGTGAGCTTGTATTTGTGTCTTACTATCATTGATCTATTTACTAGATCTAGAATGCTAGCACCAAAAATAAAAAGAAATTGACTCATAAATTTTTTAATAAAATCCTAAAATGTAAAAGAAAGCAACCCATTAATGCTCTAATTTCATTAGTATCTCTTTGGCAATGGCACCAAAAATCTTGATTGAATTAATTTCTTAAATACTTGACATTTAGACATCAATTAAATTTTGTAGAATTAGATATACTACTTTGCATTGATGAGACTTTTATTATATCTGTTGAAATGTGGCAACAAGAATATTCCAATTTTAATTTGTCCTTGAATTAAAATTGAGAATTAAAATTCAAATTTAGTCTCACGAGCTGCTTGAAAAATAATTAACTAATTCATCTTGAGTTAATTAATTGGAGAAATTCAAGCTAGAATTCTTTGTGAAGTCATGCAACAGTTATCCCTTAAATTAAGGATATTATCCCTTAATTGAGGAGATAAGGATGAGTTATAATTGAGTTGTAATTAGTTAGCTCAATTAACTAAGTTATGTCCAGTTAAATTAGTTCCAAACAGGTTGAGGAACTAATTGTGAGTTCAATCAGCTAATGCATGCATGCATCAAACTAGTGTACTCTAGATAACTGAAGATTCTCTCATAAATAACTCATGCATGTCTATTCAGAGAAAGACCTAGTTGAGATTGAAGACAGGGAAAATGTACTATCAATTGAAGAATTTTCCTATAAGAAAATATCTTGCATGTAGAAGGAATTCATTCCTTGAGATTTGCGCAGTTTTACAGGGTGTAAGATCAGTGTGAGTGATTAGTGTTACACTTGGTAACAACTAGATGACCCAAGAAAAACAACGCAAGGAAATATGAGCTTGGAGGGCAGAGGAGAAGTCATATGAGCAATCTATTTTGTCTGTGTGCATCAGTGAGGGATTGTAATGAGAGTTGGCTAGTTGTGAGAGCTAAAGCTTTGTGTAATCTTGATATATTTCCACTTGTATGATAATAGGGTTTTTAATTGAGGCTTTCCTCAGAGTATTCTTTTGTGTTTCATGTGCATTGATTCTTCTTATGGTTATATGTGTTCCGCTTGATCTTGCTCAAATCTATTAAGCTTTCGCAAGTTTGATTGTAGAATAGATTAAAGTATTTTGCTTTAGTTATATTGCATTATCAGGTTAATCTATAGTCAAAATTTCTACAATATCATTATAAAGAAAATATCATGTAAAAATCCAAACAAATTGTAATAAAAGCCATAGAGAACTAATTCTCTAGATGGAAAGCTCAAGGATGGCATTATCAATGCCCAAAAATAGTCTTTCACCCAACTCTAAGTTGAGTGTTGCTATATCATTACAAAAACAACATGCCCTAGTTAGAAAAGGCACTCATGCAATAAGAAGAAATTGCAATGCAATATCGACCCTTTAGAAAGATATCACTCTCAAACAAATCAATAACATAAATCCAACAAAAGTAAAAGTTATTAATATTATTGTGACAGTACACAAGTATATCATACTAGTTGAACCAAATGGTTAAAAAATCACAAATCACAAGGCTTGGAATGTATGTCATTGCCCTTTAGTAGTTAGTTTCACATTGCAATAACATATTCATGAGCAACAAACCCAAAATCGATTAAAAAAATAACTAAGGTATGTAATTGAAATATCAAACCCCTAATCTAATCGTGTATGAGGAGGGAATATTATGTTCTTATCATAGACATTAATACTATAATTTGGTTATATGCTCTATTTGTAAGTGTAAGGAAAATTGTGTTCAATACTTACAATACCAAATGAGTTAGTTTGCAATCCACACAAAATGATGACCTTGTAAATAAGTTTCAATTAACACACACCAAAAAATAATTGTGTATGCTATATAGTAATACCATGCATTTGATTTAGACTACAACAATATAATACATAAGTGAATGTAGTTAAATTGGTAGGCCCTCCCAATCAACTACACCTATAGAGTAAACTCTAAAACCTTGCATGCATCCATGATAATAACCATACTTAGAATGGAACCAACAATTTCATTTGATGAAGTGGCTCAAAATTACATGTCAAATAGAAGGATGTATGCATCTAACAATAATATAGATTAAAGAGTCCACAAATTATAAGTTTTAATACACTGATCTCTCCTTTTGGTAGCATACACAGGACAAAATTTATAATTTTTTCAATAAAAAGGCAGAGTAAAAATGAGTAAAATAATTCAACAAATCCCTTATCTCATGTATGGAGAATGTCACTATATCACAACAATTACAAAGAGGGTAATCCAAGTGGATTCCCTTAAATATTTGGCTTTAGATATTAATTATACAAACTACAAATCGATGTCCATGGCTAAAATTAGGTGGTATATTCATGTAGATTGGATAACCCTAGGTACACATCCAAATTTGGGTTCTAGTCAATGACATTTTAACTAGCAACTTGTGCCCTCCATAATGGCTCATCCTAATATAATGAACACAGGAGCTTCTCGAGGATGCCAAATAAAAATACCATGTCACTATTTCTCTGCTTAAAGTGTGCAACCATCTCAAATGCCGAGGTGGGTTTATAATTGCAAAAAATAATAATGGGTTTATAATTACAAAAAAAAAAATTGAAATAAATAATCTTGCATATTAGAATATCTATATAAACTATTATAAATCATTTTTTAATTAAAAAATTGATTCATAATTGATTAAAATAATAAAAGCAATCATTGTTCTACCTAACAATATAACATTTTAATTTTTCAACTTCTTTAGGATATACGTGTACAATGATTGTGATACTTTCCAAAGACAATAAAACAACATAACATTTTAATTTCTCAACTCCTTTAAGATATACTTTTACAATGATTGTGATACTTAGTAGATTACTTTCTAAAAACAATGAATTTTTAATTTAGATTAATAATTCTATAATCCCATATGTTTACTATCAAATATGTGGTTACTCATCTCCATCGCATTATGCAATTATATCTTGAAAAAATTAACAAAACCCAATTTCCATCATATTATAAAATTCCATAAAAAATTCCCATCTCCATCACATTATGCAATTATATTTTTAAAGAGAATGGAAAAACCCAATTTTCATTATACTAATTATATATTTTTAAATAGATTGGAGAAAACTAATCTCCATAGAATAATACAATGTAAATATATCCGTAAAATAATACAATTTCATTGGGGTAAATATAATCCATAGAATAATTACAATTCCATGAGGTAACATATTTAAATAGATTGAGGAAAGTCGAAATTTTTTCCCATTTAATTATACAATTTCACCAAGTATATTAGAGTGATGGTTGTCCCGTAACTTTATAATAAAAATTTTAAAATTATATATAATTAATTAAAGAAAATAAAGAACGTTATATTAAAAAAAATTTAAAAAATATAATATAATTAACTAAAAGAAAATAAAGAATAATATTGAATATGTTGGTTCAATTAAACTTTTTAACAAAACACATTGAATAGCAATAATATTTATATGGCAAAATTTTGAGAAAACAAAAAATAATATAAAATTTGTTTATAATACCCATGCCAAAATCTTCAATTAAGGCATGTTGCTAAAAAATTCTTAAACCATATATTTTGTAACCTATAGTAATGAAATAAAATTATTTATTTTCTACTAAGGCTATAAAACTTATCAACATCTCATTCCTCATTCTATTTATCTTCTACTTATCTTAGATTTTGTCTATTATTAATGTAAAATATTATATAATATTATTTTCCAAAAGGTGAAAGTGAATAAACACAAGTCAACTCTTATTAAGTGTAAAATGTTGCATGAAAAAATCATGTAAATTGATAACATAGTTAAAACATCTTTATGTGGAGAAAATTTTATAAATTAAGTCAATTTTTGTGCATTAATTTAATAAATTAAGTACATTTTTGTGACTTAAATTTTCTTAAAGTAAAAAACAATAAGTATTTCTAATATTTAAATCACATAAATTGATAAGATATTTAGAATGCTTTTCTGCAAGGTAAAACTTATCCAAGAAAAAATTAATAAGTATTATATATGAAATCATAAATGATAGTACATTTAAAATGTTTTATTGTGAGGAAATTGGATCAAAGTGAAAAATTAATAAGTATTTCAATATAAATGATGTAAATTAATCATAGTTAAAATGTTTTTTGCAAGATTGAATTTTTATCCAAATAAAAAGCAATATATATTTTGGTACAACTATATATGTAATTAAAATTTTTTGTGTGAGACAAATTTTATTAAAACAAAAAACTAATAAATATTAAAATAAAAATTTAACTATTTGATAATTTCATTAGAATTATATTCTGATATTTAAATAATGTACAAATTAATTATAATATAATCTTATATTTAATAATTGTTGTTACAAATATAAATTCATAATACAGCGGTTTCAAATTTACAAATTATAATTCATGTATAGACAAAAATAAAAATAAAAATTAATTTAAATTTAAAATAAAAATTAAATAATTTTATCGTATTCTAGATTCAAAACAATTTTTTACATTGTAACTTTTCAAATTTATTTTAAACTACAGTAAAAGGTTCAAACTGATATTTAAAATTGATATTATATAATATATTAAATATTTAAAAAAAAATATGATAAAGATATTAATTTGCTGTGTCTGTCAAATTTATCAGTTTATAGCCATTACAAATGGAGTTGTCTATAATGCGACTTTTCGGAGTTCCGGTGACGGAATCCGGCGGAAGAAATGAGGTTAAATCTTGATTTTTAGCAGTTAAAATGGTTTTTTAACTGCATATTTGGATTCAGCACCCTGAAAAACCCCTGGGAGCCATTGATTGTGCAGAAACTAGCTATCAAACATGGGATTCCAATGAATTGCTGCCGGATTTTGGCCGGAAAGATCTGCCGGAAAGGCTTTCAAAAAGTCACTTTATAGACTACTGCATTACAAATTAGCATTAAATACATAAATCAATTCAAGTATAAATCTCATAAATATCATATTTAAATTTCCCTCATGTGATTATTAATGTACGCTGGCTGATTGGCTAATTCATCATTCAGTATCGGTACGCTACTCCGCAACCCCGAGTGAAAATATTAATAAATACCAGTCCAGTCTGAGACTCTGAACGCAAAGAAAGCAGAGCTAACTGAGTGAAAAAGCTTTGTAATTGCCAGTCTAGTCTGCGGCTTTGAACTCAAGGAAAGCAGAGCCAGTGTACAACTGCCACTTAAACAACAGCACCGTATGTCGTTCCACGGCATGAGACATAAGCCTGACACTACGTTCGGGGGCAGTAATCATGTGCATGCAGGGGTGTATAGTGTTAAGTTACAGACCATTAAAAGCTTTGTAAGTGTGAGTGTGCATGTAATGCATTCAATGCCATGTGACTGAGTATTTAATGCGACACTTTTTTTCTCTCAAATCATGAGATCGAAGTTGCGCAGGGTGAATTTCACAGTCGGGGTGATTTTACAGATTCTAAATTTTTTAAATGATTAACGAATATTGTAAATCATTTCGGAATTGATACGAATATATAAATATAAAATATCTTGTCCTATTGTCACATAGTTTAACAGCTTCTGAAAAATTTTAATGTTTGACAAATATTGTAAACTCATTTGGGAATTGATACGAATACGTGAATCATTTATGTTTGCTTCAACTCTGCATATGGTCGTCTCCCATACTTCGCATCAAATACTTTCTTTCTTTTTCGAAAGAAAGAAGTGATATATTCATGAGAAAGGAATAGATTCATCTATGTCGTTGCATCCAATTATCCGGAGGATATTACGAGGTGATAAGATTGACTCCAATGATACAAATAGTACGTTTTCATATCAATTTACAGCTGTCTACTTGGAGAAAAAAAAGGCATATACCGGAAAGTAGGGAAAAGATAGCCACAGCTGGAACTCCATAGCATCTAATTCTTCATACTTAACATCAAATGCTTAAATCAATTTAAATATAAATTTCATGTTTAAATCGCTTTACCGATGATAAGAAATAATGCATGCTGGGCCGCTGGGTAATTCACAATACGGTATCGATTATGCTATGTCGCGCCACTGACCGAAAGGCTTCGTCAGTAGCAGTCAGTCTGGTTGCTTTGAACACAAAGAAAGCACGGCCAATGAACATTTATGGTGGATTTGAATGGAAAGAAAGCAGACTCAATGTACAACATTCATTATCAACAACAGCACCGTAGGTTGTTCAATGTTCCCGTCAACATTAACCCCATGTTGTTAAATTTGACAGGTATCCACTCATTATTTTCCTTCTTGCATATGTTGGCCATTTATAAACACTCGCATCATTATTTAGGCAACTAAATGGCCGGGTTGTATATGTTTACTTTGGGATAATTGGATTACTAAAATCTAACGATGGTTATATAGAGCCTCCGCTGGGAACAAATATGTGGTCTGTTAATGTGCATGATATGTGGTATGTCAATGTGCATTAAATGAGCTGGATTGTATAGGCTCACCTTTGTATAAATGGATTGCCAAAATCCAAAACCATAGGTATAGACAAACCCTCGTTTAATGTCCAGTAATACACTAATTATTTTCAGCCAATTTACTATTTACATTTCCATTTTTAAAACCTGAAATTCAAAGATTAGAATTAAAGATTAGATTTATATATTATATATATTATTTTTTATTTATAAGATATATTATTTTATTTGTGAGCCAAAATATAAATTTTATTTTAAAAAAATGATTTATAAATAGATAAAAAAAATAATTATGGCTATGAAAAATAATAATATATTATTATAAATATTTTCAAAATTGAAAAATTAATCCACATATATAGAAAGAACCATAATTTTACTTAACAATCTAGCATTTTAATTTCTTAATAAAAAAATAATTTATAATTAATAAAAAATAATTTATTGCTATAAAAATAATAATATACCATTATAATTATTTTCAAAATTAAAAAAATTCCATATATAATAGAAACAACGATACTTCTACATAACAATCTAGCATGTTAATTTCCCAACTCCTTCCTGATGTCTTTGTACAAGGATTGTCATACCTTGTACACGGATTGTGATATTTGGTAAGTCACTCTCCAAACACAATGGTTTTGTAGTTTGGTTTAATGGTTCTATAATCATCTATGCTTTTATTTTAAGTTTTTAAAGATTGTGATACCGGGTAAGTCACTCTCTCAGGTTTTCTAATTTGGTTTAATGGTTTTATAATCATTTATGTTTTTCTTTAATTTAGTTAAATCATTTATATTTAGTATATAAATTAAATATTCTTTTATGTCTTATACACCTATTACATAAGATTTATCCTATGTTATTTTGGTCTCGTAAGGGAAATCAATTTTTATAAACTAGATTATGCGGGTTAATAAAAAATAATTATTTATATTATATTTTTTTTTCAAATTTATTTTTAAATTACATAAAAAGATTATATTTCTAAATATTTTTAAATAAAATTTGGAAATGTTATTAATATATTTTCAGTCTAAATACTGTATGAAAAAAATGGAAATTAAAAAACAATCACTTTCATTTTACTTTTCAAATTAATATAAGTATAGGTTAATTTTCTGAATATTTAGTAATAAATTGAATTATTGATATATCTATATCTATATCTATATATACTATCTATCTATCTATCTATCTATCTATATATTATATATCTATATATATTATATATAGATATATATATATAATTTAATGAGGTGATGCAAAAAGAGGGTGATGGACGAACACTTATTTGGAACTAATGTTCATTGTGATTTATGTATTCTTAGTTCTCTTATTAATTAGCAATAGTTTGCATGTCCTTTTTGCCATGCCATACAAATCTTCCAAGATTTGTCGATTTTTTTTCAATGCATAAAGGATTTGAGGATAGGCATGAATGAAATTCCTTAATCTCATAAGCCAATGTTCTATCCATTGATTGTTTCCTATGACTTTCCGATCTCTTTTACAAATTGGCAAGGATGATAAAAGAAAGCCTTTGGGTCTTCTTCTTAATGTTGTGTATGTTGTTTCTTGATGTTGCTCTTGGATCATTTGCTCTTTCCTTAATCCCTAAGATGTAGAAATGTTACAGATTGTGATTAGGATATATTTCTCCTATGATGTAGATATGTTTCTGATTTCTGTCAAGATTTTGAAAATTTTCTAGAGTAACATTTCCTCTTTACTCGAAAAATTCTTTTGCACCACACTTCTACATGGGAAATAGGTCATGTCTTGTAAAAGGATTAGTGTATAAAGGGGCTACATTATATATATATATTATATATATATATATATATATATATATATATATATATATAGATATACACTTTAAACAAATGAAATTGGCTAAAAGAAAACCATGTCATAAATGTTGGCACAACAAAAATAAAATGCAAAAATAAAAGAACTAAATTACCAACTCCTTATTCACACATTGCTAGCATTGGTTTAGAACCAAGAGTGAATGCTTCAAGTTATTACACCCCAAAAAACTCAAGTGAGCTTGTATTTGTGTCTTACTATCATTGATCTATTTACTAGATCTAGAATGCTAGCACCAAAAATAAAAGAAATTGACTCATAACAATTCTAATAAAATCCTAAAATGTAAAAGAAAGCAACCCATTAATGCTCTAATCTCGTTAGTATCTCTTTGGCAATGGCACCAAAAATCTTGATTGAATTAATTTCTTAAATACTTGACATTTAGACATCAATTATATTTTGTAGAATTAGATATACTACTTTGCATTGATGAGACTTTTATTATATCTGTTGAAATGTGGCAACAAGAATATTCCAATTTTAGTTTGTCCTTGAATTAAAATTGAGAATTAAAATTCAAATTTAGTCTCACCAGCTACTTGAAAAATAATTAACTAATTCATCTTGAGTTAATTAATTGGAGAAATTCAAGCTAGAAGTCTTTGTGAAGTCATGCAACAGTTATCCCTTAAATTAAGGAGATTATCCCTTAATTGAGGAGATAATGATGAGTTATAATTGAGTTTTAATTAGTTAGATCAGTTAACTAAGTTATGTCTAATTAAATTAGTTCCAAACAGGTTGAGGAACTAATTGTGAGTTCAATCAGCTAATGCATGCATGCATCAAACTAGTGTATTCCAGATAACTGAAGATTCTCTCATAAATAACTCATGCATGTCTATTCAGAGAAAGATCCAGTTGAGATTGAAGACATGGACAATGTACTATCAATTGCAAGAATTTTCCTATAAGAAAATCTCTTGCATGTAGAAGGAATTCATTCCTTGAGATTTGCATAGTTTTACAGGGTGTAAGATGAGTGTGAGTGATCAATGTTACACTTGGTAACAACTAGATGACCCAACAAAAACAACGCAAGGAAACAGGAGCTTGGAGGGTAGAGGAGAAGTCATATGAGCAGTCTATTTTGTCTGTGTGGATCAGTGAGGGATTGTAATGAGAGTTCGGCTAGCTGTGAGAGCTAAAGCTTTGTGTAATATTGATATATTTCCACTTGTATGATAATAGGGTTTTTAACAGAGGCTTTCGCCAAAGTATTCTTTTGTGTTTCATGTGCATTGATTCTTCTTCTGGTTATATGTGTTCCGCTTGATCTTGCTCAAATCTATTAAGCTTCTGCAAGTTTGATTGTAGAAGAAGATTAAAGTATTTTGCTTTAGTTATATTGCATTATCAGGTTAATCTACATTTAGAATTTCTACAATATCAATACAAAGAAAATATCATGTAAAAATCCAAACAAATTGTAATAAACGCCATAGGGAACTCATTCTCTGGATGGAAAGCTCAAGGATGGCATTATCAATGCCCAATAATAGTCTTTCACCCAAATCTAAGTTAAGTGTTGCTATATCATTACAAAAACAACATGCCCTGGTTAGAAAAGGCACCCATGCAATAAGAAGAAATTGCAATGCAATATCGACCCTTTAGAAAGCTATCACTCTCAAACAAATCAATAATATAAATCCAACAAAAGTAAAAGTTATTAATATTATTGTGACATTACACAAGTATATCATACTAGTTGAACCAAATGGTTAAAAAATCACAAATCACAAGGCTTGGAATGTATGTCATTGCCCTTTAGTAGTTAGTTTCACATTGCAATAACATATTCATGAGCAACAAACCCAAAATCGATTAAAACAATAACTAAGGTATGTAATTGAAATATCAAACGCCTAATCTAATCGTGCATGAGGAGGGAATATTATGTTCTTATCATAGACATTAATACTATAATTTGGTTATATGCTCTATTTGTAAGTGTAAGGAAAATTGTGTTCAATACTTACAATACCAAATGAATTAGTTTGCAATCCACAAAAAATGATGACCTTGTAAATAAATTTCAATTAACACACACCAAAAAATAATTGTGTAGGCTATATAGTAATACCATGCATTTGATTTAGACTACAACAATATAATACATAAGTGAATGTAGTTAAATTGGTAGGCCCTCCCAATCAACTACACCTATAGAGTAAACTATAAAACCTTGCATGCAACCATGATAATAACCATACTTAGAATGGAACCAACAATTTAATTTGATGAAGTGGCTTAAAATTACATGTCAAATAGAAGGATGTATGCATCTAACAATAATATAGATTAAAGAGTCCACAAATTATAAATTTTAATACACTGATCTCTCCTTTTGGTAGCATACATTGGACAAAATTTATAATTTTTTCAATAAAAAGGCATAGTAAAAACGAGTAAAATAATTCATCAAATCCCTTATCTCATGTATGGAGGATGTCACTATATCACAACAATTACAAAGAGGGTAATCCAAGTGGATTCCTTAAATATTTAGCTTTAGATATTAATTATACAAACTACAAATCCATGTCCATGGCTAAAATTAGGTGGTATATTCATGTAGATCTGATAACCCTAGGCACACATCCAAATTTGGGTTCTAGTCAACCACATTTTAACTAGCAACTTGTGCACTCCATAATGGCTCATCCTAATATAATGAACACAGTGGCTTCTCGAGGATGCCAAATAAAAATACCATGTCACTATTTCTCTCCTAAAAGTGTGCAACCATCTCAAATGTCGAGGTGGGTTTATAATTGGAAAAAAAATAGAAATAAATAATCTTGCATATTAAAATATCTATATAAACTATTATAAATCATTTTTTTAATTAAAAAATTGATTAAAATAATAAAAGCAATCATTGTTCTACCTAACAATATAACATTTCAATTTTTCACTTCTTTAGGATATACATGTACAATGATTGTGATACTTTCCAAAGACAATAAAACAACATAACATTTTAATTTCTCAACTCCTTTAGGATATACTTTTACAATGATTGTGATACTTAATAGATTACTTTCTAAAAACAATGAATTTTTAATTTAGATTAATGATTCTATAATCACATATGTTTACTATATCAAATATGTCATTACTCATCTCCATCTCATTACACAATTATATCTTGAAAAAATTAACAAAACCCAATTTCCATCATATTATAAAATTCCATAAAAAACTCCCATCTCCATCACATTATGCAATTATATCTTTAAAGAGAATGGAAAAACCCAATCTTCATTATACTAATTATATTTTTAAATAGATTGGAGAAAACTAATCTCCAGATAATAATACAATGTAAATATATCCATAAAATAAACAATTTCATTGGGGTAAATATATATCCATAGAATAATACAATTCCATTGGAGGTAAACATATTTTTAAATAGATTGAGAAAGTCTAATTCCCCATTATATTATACAATTTCAGTCAAATATATAAGAGTGATGTTTTCCTGTAACGTTATAATAAAAATTTTAAAATATATATAATTAATTAAAAGAAAATAAAGAACGTTATATTAAAAAAATTTAAAAATATATTATAACTAATTAAAAGAAAATAAAGAATAATATTGATATGTTGGTTCAATTTAAACTTTTTAACAAAACACATTAAGACAATAATATATTTTATGTGGAAAAATTCTGAGAAAACAAGAAATAATATAAAATTTGTTTAGTAGAGTACCCATGCCAAAATCTTCAATTAAGGCATGTTGCTAAAAAATTCTTAAACCATATATTTTTGTAGCCTATAGTAATGAAATAAAATTATTTATTTTCTACTAGGGCTGTAAAACTTACCAACATCTCATTCCTCATTCTATTTATCTTCTTCATTCTATTTATCTTCTACTTATCTTAGATTTTGTCTATTATTAATGTAAAATATTATATAATATTATTTTCCAAAAGGTGAAAGTGAATAAATACAAGTCTAACTCTTATTAAGTGTGAAATGTTGCATGAAAAAAATCATGTAAATTGATAACATAGTTAAAACATCTTTATGTGGGAAAAATTTATAAATTAAGTCCATTTTTGTGAGTTAATTGAATAAATCAAGTACATTTTTGTGACTTAAATTTTCTTAAAGTAAAAACAATAAGTATTTCTAATATGTAAATCACATAAATTGATAAGATATTTAGAATGTTTTTATGCAAGGTAAAACTTATCCAAGAAAAAATTAATAAGAATTTTAAATATATAAATTACATAAATTGATAGTACATTTAAAATGTTTTTATGTGAGGTAAATTTTATCAAAGTGAAAATTAATAAGTATTTTACATATATAAATGATGTAAATTGATATCATAATTAAATGTTTTTTGAGAGGTGAATTTTATCCAAATAAAAAGCAATATGTATTTTTGATACGTAAATTACTTAAATTGATATCATAGTACATTAAAATCTAATAAATATTTTAAGTATATATATAGTTGTGTAAGAAAAATTATTAAAACCAAAAAACTAATAAATTTTAAAAATAAAATTTAATTCTTATTGGATCATTCCATTAAAGACTTATTCTTAATATTTAAATAAGTGTTACAAATAGTAAAATTCATATTAATTAATATAAGGTGTTTTCAAATTTACAAATTATAATCATTATAAGAAAGAAAATAAAAAATAAATAATAATTTAAACTTAAATATAAAATTACAATTATATTATACTTATTTAGATTCAAACAAATTACAGTGAACTTTTCAAAATTTTATTTTAAACATATTAAAAGCCAACTTCTATATACTTGATATAAAATTAATATATATATTAACTATTAAATAAAAAATATGATAAAGAATTAATTTCTGTGCCTGTCAAATTATCATTTTAAGCCATTACAATGGAGTGTCTATAATGCGAGCTTTTGGAGATTTCCGGACGGAATCTGGCGGGAAGAAATGAGGTTAAATCTTGATTTTTAAGCAGTTAAAATGGTTTTTTAAATGCATATTTGGATTCAGCGCCCTGAAAAACCCCTGGGAGCCATTGATTGTGCAGAAACTAGCTATCAAACTTGGGATTCCAATGAATTGCTGCCGGATTTTGACCGGAAAAATCCGCCGGAAAGACTTTCAAAAAGTCGCGTTATAGACTACTGCATTACGAATTAACATTAAATACATAAATCAATTCAAAGTATAAATCTCATAAATCTCATATTTAAATTTCCCACATGTGATAAGAATTAATGTACGCGAGCTGATTGGCTAATTCATCATTCAGTATCGGTACGCTACTCCGCAACCCCGAGTGAAAATATTAATAAATACCAGTCCAGTCTGAGCCTCTGAACGCAAAGAAAGCAGAGCTAAATGAGTGAAAAAGCTTTGTAATTGCCAGTCCAGTCTGCGGCTTTGAACTCAAGGAAAGCAGAGCCAGTGTACAACTGCCACTTAAACAACAGCACCGTATGTCGTTCCACGGCATGAGACAAAAGCTTGACACTACGTTCGGGGCGGTAATCATGTGTATGCAGGGGTGTATAGTGTTAAGTGGCTATTCTTATTTGGTAGACTATAGCATAGTAAATGCCTCTTGACATGGGGCCGATATAACACCATATAACACCCCGTGCAGTGATGAGAGAGAAAAAAATGTGTGGCGTGTTATATGGTGTTATATCGGCCCCATGTCAGGGGCATTTACTATGCTATAGTCTACCAAATAGGAACTGCCCATAATAAATGCCCCCTGACATGTGGCCGATATAACACCATATAACACCATTAAAAGCTTTGTAAGTTAATGACCATTAAAAGCTAACACCATATAACACCATTAAAAGCTTTGTAAGTTACTAACCATTAAAAGCTTTGTAAGTGTGAGTGTACATGTAATGCATTCAATGCCATGTGACTGAGTATTTCGTAGACTATAGCATAATAAATGCCCCCTAACATGGGGTCGATATAACACCATATAACACCATTAAAAGCTTTGTAAGTAACTGACCATTAAAAGCTTTGTAAATGTGAGTGTACATGTAATGCATTCAATGCCATGTGATTGAGTATTTAATGCGACACGTTTTTTATCAAATCATGAGATTGAAGTTGCGCAGGGTGAATTTCATAGCCCAGCTGATTTGTTTTCAAATACAGTTAAAAAAACCAGTTGTTTTTAGTGTGATTTTTTGGAAGTTTTTCAGGTGGGTTTTCCATTCTATTTTCTCTAGAGTCTTGTAGGAATTTATTGAAATCACAAGTTTTGATGGTAACCCCTGCACAGTCTAAATGCCCTAGGGGTTTTTGAGCGTGTTGAATTCACATATACAATGAAAAAACCAGTTTACATAACATAAATCAAGATTTCACTTCAAAATTTTCCCGAGAAAATTTAAAAAATCCACTAAAAATAACTTTGTTAAAAAAAATTGCAAAAGTGAAAATAGATAGAGAAAAGTAAAATTTGAAAATAAAATATGTTTTGAAATTCCAATCAGGTAGAGCTAATCTGGAAAACAAATTGATGAATAAATTACCTATTACCAAATAATTTAAACATTGATGTATCTAGTAGCTTGACATTATTACCAATGGAAGGTTATGATAAAGAGGTAATGGTTTTTTGGGATGCGCGTTGTTATTATGTTTGAGACTATTATTTAGTATGAAAATTAAGTGTGTATTTAGTTTTTTAACTTTTTTTAAAATATATATTGATAAATTAGAAGAGTGTTTGGCTTCAAGCTTACTAGTATAATTATATATTTTTTAATTTTTGGTGAGTTTTTATGATCTTGACATGCAACAAAGAATCTTTCAAGATTTTTATTCTTTTTTATGCAAAGATGGGTATCATTCTTAAAATTGACAAAACTAAAGTCATCATAATCAAATATAAAATGATAACATGATACTAGAAGTTTCTTCAACAAATATTGTGGAATCTATATCTATCACAATGTTAACTAAAATAACATTTAGAAAAGGGTAAATGGAAGATAGAAAGTTTATGAAGGATTTCAAAAGAATTATAAGTCAACAAATTTTGGATAAGGGATAAAAATAAAGTCCTCTTTGAGTCTCTCTTCATGGTTGCTATGTTATATAAAATTAGTTTAAAACTTACAATCTAAAAATTAAAGGAAATACAAGGTATCCTATCCTCCCCATACAAGTAAGTCATTCCCGCATTTATATCATAACTAAAGGTATCTTATAAGTAAAAAAAAGTTAAACAACAATACAACATGTTTCCTAAGATTGTTTCTAACTATAGCCAAACCCACTACCTCAATCATGACTAAACTATTGGGGAATAAAGAAGAAGATCATTTTCCATAATAAGGATATTATCAGAAATATTATAAGATCAAAATTTAAGATAAATTATGACTTACAAAAAGTTAGAGGGTAAAAAGAAACTAAGATATTATAAGCAGGTGAACAACCCAAAGCTCTAAAATCAAATTGATCTATTTTTCAATGGTAGTGTAAAGGAGAAAATAAACATTGTTATAACAACAAATCCTAATGATTTCTATAGTGAAACTAAATGCTTGCCAATTCCCAAAACACTATGTGATGAGATAGTTTGTCAAGTTTGTGACACTAGGAAAGTTGAAGATCAAAAGTTATTGATACTCACACTAAAATCTAAATTTCAAAATATTGGTTATACCACCAACCTTCTTAACCTTTCAACTCAACAATCTTCTTAACCTTTCAACTCAACAATTTTATATCAATCTTACAAAGTTTCTTTTAATACTATTTGAACATAAAAATAAAACTCCAAAATGTTTGGTATTCTTCTTCATCATCATTATCAATATTTTATGCAATTTTACCCATAAAAAAAACACATAAATTAGATTTCAAACTTCAACCACAATTTTTTCAAATTTTACATTTTAATAAAAAAATTCTAAATATATAAAAATGACAAAATAAATAATAAAATAAAAATAAATAATTTTTATTTAATTAAAATAAATATTTCATAACTCTATATTTCCACTTTCAAACAAATTTATAATTATGTTAAAATTTACTATAAAACCATTACAATATATCTACCTATTCTCAGGTATAAAAATAACATACAAATGCCAAACACATTGCTACAATTTTATGCAATCAAATTGATGATTGTTTGTTTCGTCTGCACTATTTGTTCACACGTGATTCACTCCCATTGTGACTCAGTGCATACACCTATAATTACATAAATGTTAATATCCATAAACCATAAACTATGATTAATATGACATGATAAATATCAATAAGATGTGTTATGGGAACACATTATCACGTAAATAAAACAACGGAAAGAACTGCAAGTAGCTGGTCCCTGCTTGCTAAACTAGTATAGGTAATATAACTTGCGTAAGCGTACACATATTGTTTATTCGATATTTAACGGTTTTTATTTACAAAGTTATGAATTAAATAAATTATAATTTTATCTTAAAATAATAATAATAAGTTAAATGTGTATGTATTTTAAAAGAAATATGTAACACAATTTTTAACTATGGAGATTTATTCTTATTTTATTATGGACATTTGTTACAATATTATGGGTCAATACTATTTTTTATCATTACATACTTAAAAATTATAAGTTAATTCATATGACACTTGTTCATGTGACATTATTTTTAATTACCAAGTTAAATTAAAATGGAAAAAAATGTGTACATTTCTAAGCAAACACACTTAAATTTAACCTTACTAAAATATAAACCTCTTGTCCTTTTGTTGATCTCATATTTCATCCACATATCAAAGTTTGTAGAACTAGTTTTGAAAGCATTTTCATCATTCCAATGTGGCTCACAATTTACATAACCATATTGTTTAATGAATAAAATACTAAAAATATAGTCATATCATCTTCACCTCACCTCCATAGTGCTCTCACACAGACAATTATTATAGCCCTATCTAAAGTTTGATGATGATTATAGCTCATCCAAAAAGCATGAACTGTACATTTATCTTGCGGAAGAAATAGTTGTGCCAAACAAGAGTTGTGCAAAGTTGAGGTTGTGTGCAGAATAAAGGATATGTTGAAGAGGGGGCATGTGTGCGAAAATGGGTGTACAAAGGCAATGTGTGTGTAGAGAAAGAAACATAAACCTTGTTCCACAAACGTGGAATTTGACTTAAAATATATAAATTGTTTCAGTAGAAAATTTGTAACAAAGAGATTATTTTTTATTTTGTTTTAAAGGGTCCATCCTCAGTTATTTTTGAAAATATATTCACACCATCTATAAAGATTTTAAAAAGTAGTGTAACACGTTGTTTCTATTTTGGTTGTCTACTATGTACCGTAGGCATTATTGCAATGTATATAAGTTTTATGTAGCTAAATTCTATGCGGAAGAAATGCACTTCACACAAAAACAATTTAACATAAAAAATGACATTTAATTACATAATAAAATTAAAATAAAAATTGAATAAAAAATATTATAACTTATAATAAGATAAACGTGGAGTTTGAGACCATTTAACCGTGAGACTCATTCCATGGGATGAACTCATAGTGGATCGTTTAAAATTGTTGGGGGCTATGGACTAACAAGAGTCACAAGATAGGGATTTTTGTGTCATTTAACAGAAAGGTTCACATCTCATTACAGGACTATGTGTAAGGACTTGTGCCTTAACAGTAAGAGAGCAAATGCGGTTAACGGAAAGTGAGAGATGGGAAAGATTTACAATAACCAAAAATTTAATGTTGCGATGTGGGAGTTTTATAAATTGTGTTCCTCAAGTTCCTGGCGAAAGTGTCCCACTTTGAAAAATCTTATCAAGTAGCATAAAATTAGGAAGTAGTTACCAATTTGTCTTCTTTTTATTTTTCTTTTTTCGTTGATGACTTCATGTAATTTAATCTCTGCATTTTTTTCACACTTTTCTAAACCTTTACTTATAACAAGTTTCACAACTCTTTATGATGTTAAACGAATAATAGGTTTTGTAGTTTTTTGCAACATGTTAGATGAATAATGGACTGTGAAATTACATTACAACTATATTCTATTAATGTTAACTAAATTGTTGCTTCATAGTTTATGTTATTATAATACCATTAACTAAATTTTTGGTCCATACTTCACAGAAACACATTGTTAACCAACCAAATGCGTGTAACTTGAAACACATAAATTAAAAAATCCATATTGTTAAGCCAACCTATAAAAAACCTCCCCACCCTAACCCCTCATGATGTTCACTTGCTAAACCAAACTCCTTAGTAACAATTAGAGAGATGGGATAGTAAATTGTTTCCTTTTTCTGTCCTCAAAACTGGAACTAAGCATCACCGTTGTGTTCATATCGTCAAGACAAATCCAACAATATAAAACTTTACCCCAATCTAACTTCTACATCATAATTTATCATCCATTTGACTGCCTAACAATCAGAGGGTGCTAATTCATCAACCCCACCACATGGACCAACATGGCCATTCCACATGGCTCGCCTTTTGGTTCCACATAAAAATACGTTAGTGGTTGCTAACCCATTCATTGCTCATTGAATCATGACTCTTTACCCTGGCTGCAACCTCTGGGCACTACCCGGCTATAAATTTTAGGAATACTGCGTAGGTTTCCTCCAAGGTGAACCTCCTGGAGTTAGACCTCGACTACCCCTAGTCCAATTTCCCTAACTATTACTACCAGGATACCCTAGTTGTTTCTTCCGGTGCATGTCTCGTGATTTTCTCCATGGTGGACATTTGAGGGTCAAACCTCCACGACACCTCCTTGGTTCCATTTCCTCAACAAATATTTCTAGGCTATCCCAACAGTTCTCTTAGTGCACCACTAGGGTTTATCCCCCAGACCATCTCTAACATCACTTCCTCATCATTAACTTATGGCATTCCCAAACTATTACTTCCAACACACCTTAGTTATTTGCCTGAGGTCGCAACCACGTTGCTCATAGTAGAACTTTGCCATGGCCCGAACTAAGGAGGCCTTGCCAAATCTTAAGAAACATGCTCGATCTTTAATCTGGTGGTTTTCATAAGGGTTTCCTCCCTTGCAGCACTATGCACCGTTAACCAAGGAGTCCCATCATGGCATGGTTGCAATGGTTCTAAAACGTCTAGACTTTCGCCAGGATTCTACCTTGGCCATTAGAGCTTGCTAAGGCACCCAACAGTGCTACCCCCCTTGAGCTAGCCATAGGTTTCTCCTTCCAGGATCCATGGGTTTCATAAGGTACCAAGAAGGCTACTAGGAGATTATTTTTGCTTAAAGATATATGCGTGAAGCTGCACCCTAAGGCTTGCAACAACTAGGCCAACAATGTTTTGGTGTTTGTTAAGAATTTCCATGACATATGGTTATTAGCAGGGACTAAAGGTTTATTCTTGTGTGAAGTAACATTCCTTAGAACACCATGGCTATCATGAGCCATTCAAGCAAGAATATTCCACATTATCTCATCACTAAGGTATGACACTGACTATCGTGTCCAACATGTAGAGATTCAACATCGAAGCAAATCAAACAAGGATGCATTCTACTGAGAATGAAAGGCTAGAAAAATCAGGTCAAAACATACCAAAAGGTCGAGCACTACTCATGACAGTTCATATATTCTCTGAACCAAGTCTTGGTTCTAGTGAATGTGCATACTCATCACCAGGGCATACACTACAGTAGTTTAAATCTTCCCTTCATGTACATCACAAGTTAATAAGAATAAGGGAGAAAGAAAGTCCTCAACATTATCACAGTGTAACAACAACCATATCAATGCAAACTATATCATTGTAAGAACTATATTTTAACAAAAATATGTCCTCTTATAAATATTTTTGTAAATAAATTAAGCCTCTTATGAGTTATTCCACTACCTTTTATCTTTTTCACTACCCATTAGTTAATTGTGTAGCAGTAAAAATACAATCATGTATTTTCCTTATGCATAGAAATACCATTTCAACCAAAAATGAAACATACAATCATGTATTTTCCTTATGCATATAAATACCATTTCAACCATAAATGCAACATACAATCATGTATTTTCCTTGTACATGGAAACACAATTTCAACCAGAAATGAAAACATACAATCATGCAAAGGAATTCATAAGAGTAGTTATCTAGTGAGCTTGCAGGGGAACAGAGTCAGGGACTATGACTCTCCACCCAACAGTAGATAGCTACAACAATCATCACTTGCAACTATCACCCCCAAGATGGATTCCATAGATTGAGATGACTTGCCCAAGGGGTTTTTTACCATATTCTAGTTGGAATATGGACTCTAGAGGATCTCTCCCCTTCACCCACTAACCACATAAAACACACACAATTTTATAGGGAATCTAAAGGCCTACTTCCTCCATCATTCAACTGATCAACAATTAAAGAACTCCAGGGAATCCATAGGCTTCCCTCCACCCTTAAACACATTGTTTCCACCCACTAATGGAATACATAACCCATTGTCAACCAATCAAATAAGAAAGAGAGACTTTAGAACTTCTTGCTATGAATTAAAGTGCTAAACCTCCACCCAATCTATCAAGGGATTCCAGAGAAGAACTGTCTCCACCCTCCAGCCCCCTAGGGGTCTCGAGGTTTACCCTCACTTGGAGAATCTCCTCTCGTCCCCTATTGCTCAACCAGAAAGTAATACATCTCCCTTGGGAGCCCTGGAACAACCATAAGTTCCTCCCAGTGTGTGCTTCTCCACAATGAACTCCCCTGCGCATTCTCATCCACTGTGGTTCTCTCTATTCTCTTTTTATCACCCTGGATCTCTCCTCCCCTCTTCTCTCTTCTGTGTTGTCTGCATTATGTCTTCTTTGTGTGTTCTTGTCCCAAGTGGTTCGTTATATTAATGTGCATTCTTTCCCCAATCCGCTACTTCATAACCTGTTACAAATGAAACTGTCAACAAATATTTCCAACCAATGGCAAGTGAGCCACATACTCCTTTGCCTTAGTCGGTTAATGTGGTTCAACAAATCCCATTAACTTCCTCCTTTCACCAGTGCCTTGTGTTGTATGGGTTCTCATTAATCTTGTCCCTTTGTATCCTTATTCCTTGCTCGAAGTAACATGTGCTATGTACTTTTGTAGACATTACATTAAGAGCACCATTTTTATTAAAAGCGCAACCAACCAACCTTTAATGGTAATCCCAAATAGTCCAATTTCTCTTGCATCAGTAAACTGAATATCTCACACATTTAGTCACCTAGTCTCTTGAATCATTGTACCATAACTCAAACCATAATTATTTTATGAAAATATTTACATTGCAAAATGAAATTAAGCAATTGGGCCTATTACAAACCCCTCCCCCTTTGGGGAACACCATCCTCGATGTTCTTTACTGATATGAAACCAATTACATGCATAAGAAAATACACGTTGCTTATGGAGCTTTATATGTACATCTCTATACAATATTTACCCATATGTACATTTTCTTCAATCAACAAACAAAAAAGGACATGCTTCCCTCTTTGATTCACCCATTTCCCAAGTGGATTCCTTAGGCTCAAATTACCTCCACTACACTTTGACTTTCTCTATTTCATGATTTTGGACCATGGTGCTCCTCTCATCTAGGATGCATGGTGGATTTGGTTGGTACTCTCCCTCTAGTTCCACTTGTGGCACATACCAATCAATTATATGATTAGAATCTTGTGCATATATTTTAAGAAAAGAAATATGGAAAACATCATGGACATTTATTGATGCATGTAAGGCTATCCTGTAAGCCACTAGTCCAATCCTTTCAAAGATCTCAAAGGGCCCGCAATATTGTGATTCCAACTTGGTACATGACCCAATAGTTGAGGAACGTTTCTTAGGTTTACTTTGCAAATAGGCATATTCCCTGACTTGGAACTCTTTATGTATCCTATTTTGGTATGCATAGCTTTTCTTCCTTTCTTGTGCTACCTTTAAGTTTCGTCTTATAATCTGGATTTGCTGCCCCATTTCCTTCAATGTATAAATTCCAATAAGGACCCTATTCACTAGATCATTCTAGCTAATAGGAGTATTGTGTTAGGTAAACTTGACTCAGGATAGAGTCAAAAGTTGACGAGGTTAAATAGTGATGGTTTTGGGGCACATGGTATTGTGCACCCATGGTATTCTGCCCGTGGTTTTATATGTAATGGAGCCTATAAAAGGCT
>APFE030641525.1:38171-49763 GCA_000404065.3 Pinus taeda | reverse complement strand
ATAATGAAATTTCATTATGATTGGGTTTTTCCCAGGATTTGGGGTTTTCCCGGATAAACATGTGTATTTATGTGTTTAGGGTTATTGCTGGTTAATTTTATATTTATTCCTCTCGGTAATTAATTTATGTTCTTGGGTAAATTTCTTAACATATTGCAAGTCTCCCTTATAGTGCCTCAAATGGGCTCATTTTTAGGGACTCTTGTTAGCCATTATTATATGTGAATTCTACAAGTGGAAGGTACTCTTCCTACTTATTTTTTTGATGCATTGCATACATCCTCAACATGTCCTCAAGGATTTGGTTCACCCTTTTAGTTTTCCTACCCGTCTATGGATGATAAGAAATACTAAAGGCCAATTCAGTCCCTAATCCTATAAATAGCTCTTCCAAAACTTGGAAGTGAACTTAACATCCATATCTGAGATGATCTTTTTTGGAACTCCATGCAACTTCATAATCTCTTTTATGAAAATTTGAGCTACCTCACTAGCTGAGTTGGTGGGTTTAACCACCACATAGTGACCCACCTTGCTCAACTTGTCAATCACCACCATAATTGTGTCATGCTGTTTTGAGGTTTTTGGTAAAACGATAATGAAATCCATGGAGATCACCTCCCACTTCCATTCCATAATGGGAATGGTTTGTAACAAACACGTTGGATGTTTGCAATTAGCCTTTACTTGCTATAATTCTATACATTTAGCAACAAAATCAACCACTTGTTTCTTCAAAATCAACCAACAATGGAATTGTTTGTGAGATTCATTACATACCCGAGATGGCCTGAATATACCTTGTCATGGAACTCTCTCAAGATGATCCTATTCAATTATTCACTATTTGGCACATATATTTTATTTTTACATCTGATTAGACCATCACCCATTAAATGATATTCTTCTTCCTCACTAACTTGTTGCAAATTTTCCTTTAATTTCTGATATTTTTCACCATGTTTTTAGACTTTTTTTACCCTTTCTACTAGGTCTACTTCATAAAAGCTTGTGGTTTCCAAATAATTTTGTCGAATCCTTCAACTAAGTGCATCAACCACTTTGTTCTCTTTACCCTTTATATATCTGATTTCAAAGTCAGACTCGTTGAGCGTGGCTAGCCATCTTGCTTGCCTTGCATTTAACTTAGGCTATTCAAATAAATACTTCAGTTTTCCATGATTGGTCATAAGGATCAATTTTTTGCCAAGAAGTTAGTGCCTCCACATCTTCAATGCATGAATGGTGGAATCCAACTCTAGATCATGAGTTACATAACTTTGATAATGTTCATTTAGCTTTCGGTGCTCATATCATATCACTTGACCTTCTTTCATCAATACTTCACCAAGTCCCTCCTTTCAAGAATTTGTTCATACCGCAAAATCCTTATTAGGATCTTCAATCCTTAGCATTGGTATGTTTGTGAGAAATTGTTTCAATTTCTCAAATCTTGCTACACATTTAACTTTCCATTCAAATTTCTTTCCTTTTCTCTGTAAGGATGTGATGGGATGGCCTATCTTGGAGAAGTTCTAGATGAATCTCCTATAGTAACTTGCCAATCCCATGAATGGTCTCACCTCGTTCACATTCTTTGGTGTTGGCCATTCCACTATGGGCTTAATGTTTTCTGGATAAACTAATATCCCCTCCTTCGAAACAAGGTGCCCAAAATAATGTATTTGTGATTGGAAAAATCCACATTTTTTGAACTTTGCATAGAGCTTATGATCTCTTAGAAATTGCAACATTGTTTCCAAGTTCCTTTCATGGTCTTCTTCATTTCTTGAATACACCAATGTATCATCAACAAAAATAATGACAAATTTTTCCAATAAGGAGGTAGCACACTATTCATCATACACATGAAAGTTGAAGGGGCATTAGTAAACCCAAAGGGTACCACTACAAACTTCTAGTGCGTGTATATTATTCAGAAAGTAGTCTTATGGATATCGTCCTCTTTTATGTACACTTGATGATGTCCATACCTCAGGTTGATCTTAGAGAATATTGTTGCTCTTCTCTTTCTGTGTGGGTATTGCCATTTCCTTCACCGGTAATTTTCACAACAAATAATTAGCAACACTTGTTGTAGTTGTGCTTGGCCTACATGGATGTAACTTTCCTCACCATGGTGGGATTTCACCTTCCATACATTACTCTTTTCCTTCCCACTTCATCTAGGAATTCGATTTCCTTCTCATAACAATAAACCTTGGCATGGTTCCTATACAACCAATCCATACCCAACAATATGCTGTATGCCCCCAAAGGCAACACATTTAGGTGCATTGTTGTTGGCATGCCTTGAAGTTTAATCTCACACATGACTTTAGCCAATGACTCACTGTCCTCTTCGTTCTTGTTTCTAGCTGAACCAACCATGGTTCTATATGAAATTCCCGGGCCAAATTTCATTTATCCATAGGTTTTGGGCTAACATGAAAAGAGTTAGAACTAGGATAAATCAAAATGGAGATAAATTGATGACACAAATAACCTTCCATCTCAATGATGGATGTCTGGTGGTTTTCCTGGCAATTTTCCATTGCTGTGTACATTTTGGGCAAATTATGAGCTACCTCACCCACTGTGTGCTTCCTAGGCACTTTAAATGTTAGACCCTACATTCCCTTGATGCAGAAAGTCCCTTTTCTAGTGGTTTTCACCACACGTCCAACACTTGAGTAGCTCTTTAAATTTATATTTCCATTGTTCTGCCACTGGATGTTGTGTACTTCCCTTAGCATTTTGATTGGTTTTCTGCTAGAAGCAATTCATAGTAGTTGGGGGCTTACTTCCTCTTTCATCGGTGACTTTGGTGGGACACAAATTTTTATTTCCAATGATGTCATTGGCCTTCCTAGTCGTTCTTAGTTTTTGGCTAATAATTTTCCTACTCATAGCAATGTTTTAACTTCATAATGGCATCACTCAGCATCCAAGGTTCTAGAATCTCAATTTGATCCTTAAATGCTAGAGCTAGGCCATTGATAAATCATTGGATTTTTCCTTCTCATCCTTGAGATATGGCACACATCTCAACAACTCTAGGAACTTGGTAACGTGTTCCTCATCTAACATCTTCCCCATCCTAAGCTCACAAAATTCCTTTGCCTTGCTGTCATAATATTGCTCAGACAAATATTGATCCTTGAAAAACTTCTTAAATTCACTCCAAGTCAATTCTTCCTTAATGACACCTCTAACATTTTTAAGATATTCCCACCAGATGTTTTCCTCCCTTTCAAACTATAGGTGCCAATCTAGACTTTCATATTTTCTGAGTAATTACGAATTCTGAAAAATATCTTCATGCCCAACAACCATGATTCTACGTATTCAGATTTCTTCATTTCCCAATTAAATGTGGGCACTAACTTGGATTTATTAAATTACTCTAGAATATAATCCTTTTCTCTCCTTACTTGATGGTGATGAGGGTGACTTCTGGTAGTGGAACTAGAAGGTTTGTTGGAATGATGCACATAAGTGTTGGTCCTTCCTTCTGGGGTACTTAGTGGTACACTCCCTTTCCTAGTGTCTTCACTCTCCTAGCTATGCCTCTTCCTAGACACGCCACCATTTGCCCCATTTGTTTTCTCTTATAATTCTCAAGGGTTTCCCTTGCCTCTTTGACTAGTTCATAGCTCATACTACTTCTTCTTCTGCAAATTTGAGAGGATTTGCAAGATAATCACATTGATTTCAACTTGTTTTTCTTAGGCTTGTACCATTCTTTCACTCTCTACTTTAAAACTTCTTACCTCAAGCATTAGGATATTTATGATGTCCAACCAATCTGGACAGTTTTCCCCTCCCCCTTGGTCAACTAATATTTTTTCTTCACTTGATTTGGCCTCTTCATCTTTGTGTGTGACTGATTAGAGCTATATTGCACCATTCCAATTACCATTCCTATGTCTTTCATTGTCTGTTATTGCATATAATGTGTTGTAGATTCACAAAAATTTTTTAGTCACTTTAAAAATTACTTAACAATAAGAAATCATGCCCTTGGTCCTACCTTTTGCAGGATATTATAGCAAACCATCTGCAACAATGATCCTTATCAGTGCATCATTATCAACAAATCAATGAATTATTAACACAATATACAAGTAATCAAACAATTAGACCAACTTTTAACACCTAAACATTTTCTTGATTAATTTCTAGATGTCATCATAAGGAATTCTTCCAGAATCATGTTATCACTTTCCCCATGACATATCCCATATAGTCCAAGTGTTGAACCTAGATGCTCTGATACTGCATGTAAAAAACCTCGCCACCCTAACCCCAATCGAAGATGTGCACTTACTAATCCAATCTCCTTAGTAATAGTTAGAGATATGGGATGATATTTTTTTTTCATTTTTTTTTCCTCATAACTGGAACTAAGAATCATCATTGTGTTCATCATATCGAGATGAATTCTATGATTTAAAACTTTATTCCAATCTGACCTCTAGATTAGAAGTTTGGTCCTTTGAATTTCTGACAATCAAAGGGTGCCACGCGATCAACCACACCACGTGGACCCACATGGCCAACCTTCCAGTGCCACATGGAAATTTGTTAGTGGATTTTGAATTGTTCATCATGTGTTGGATCCTGACTCCTTACCCTGGCAACAACCTTCAAGAATTACCCAGTTATAAATTTTAGGTATACTTCATAGGTTTCCTCTGGGGCGACCTCCCGGGGTTAGACCTCGTCTATCCTTGGTCCCCAGTTATTACTCCCAGGCTATTCCTTCTGATGTGTGTATCGTGACTTTCTCTGAGGTGGACCTTCTAGGGTCAAACCTCTGTGACGCCTCCTCGGTTCCATTTCCTCGACAAATTTTTCCGGGCTACCCCGACTATTTCTCCTAGTGCACAACTTGGGTTTTTCCCTGGGATCAGTTCTATAGGGATATACCTTTGGGTGTGTTATCCTTCCGCCATCGCCAACATCACTTCCTCAACATCAACTTCTAACATTCCCTAACTATTTATTTCGATACGCCTTAGTTGTTTTCCTTCGGAAACAGATATCTTTGGTGTACAACATCCTTATGCTTATCTTCTTGATGATAGACATAATCCATCCTTTAATGTTGCCTCCTACATGATGAGGCTTCTTGTTAGGTTGTGTATATAAGGTTGGGTGGTCAAAATATAAGGATAATTCTAAGTCTGAGGTTGCAACCACGTTGCTCACAACATAAATTTGTCATGTTTGGAACTAAGGAGGTTTTGCCAGATCTTGAGAAACACGCCTAATATTGAATCTAGTGGTTTTCATGGGGGTTTCTTCCCTTCTGACACTCTGCACCACTGACTAAGGAGTCCCATATTTTCTTAGCCACAATGTTTCTACCAATTTCTAGACTTTTTCCACCATTATGTCATAGTCATTAGAGCTTGCTAAAGCACCCATCATTGTTATCCCTCCCGAGCTTACCACTGATTTCTCCTTCTGGGATCCATGGATTTCATAAGGTACTAATAAGGCTACTAGGATATCAATTCTCCTCAAATATATACACCGTAGGGCTTGTAGCAACTTGTCTATCAATACTACAGTGCTTGTTAAGAATCTCCATGACATTTAGCTATTAGTAGGTACTAGAAATGTATTCCTTTGCACAAAGTAACATTCCCTAGAACACCATGGCTATCACCAACCGTTCAACCAAGAAGATTCCACACCATCTCATCACCCATATATGGCACAAACTATGGTGTCCAACATGAGGAGATTCAACATCAAATCAAATAGAATGAGGATGCATTATGCTAAGAATGCAAGGCTATAAAAATTAAGTCAACACATTCTATAAGGTCAATCCCTACTCATGAGAGTGCATAGGTTCTTTGAACCAAGTATTTTTTTTAATTAATGTGAATACCCATCACCATGGAATACACTATAGAAGGCTTAAGTTTCCCTCCATGTAAATCACAAGTTAATAATATTAAGGCGAAAGAAAGTCCTCAACATTATCACATCTTAACAACAACCATACCAATGTAGATTATTATAAATGTAAGCATCATATTGTAATAATAAGAACTCTTCTTCTAAATATTTTTGTAAACAAATAAAGCCTCTTATGAGCTATTTCAATGACTTTATATTTTTCATTGTCCATCAGTTAATTGTATATTAGTAATAATACAATCACGTATATTCCTTGTGCATAACAACACCATTTCAACTAGAAATGAAACATACAATAATGCATTTTCCTTCTGCATGGTAGCATGATTTCAGATAGAAATGAAAACATACAATCATGTAAAGGAATCCATAAGAGTACTTATCTTGCGAAATTTTAGGGAAATTGAATCATATACCAGGAATCTCTGCCAAACATAGATAGTTGTAGCCAGTCCTCACTGACATCTATCACCATCGAGTCAGGTTCCAAAGACTGAGATGGCTTGCTCAAGGGATTTTGTACCAACTGCTAGTTGAAATAGGAAGTCCAAAGGCTATTTTGCATCTACCCATCAACCACATAGTAGCCCACAATTTCACAGGAAATCCAGAGGCTTACTACCTCCACCCTTCGGCTGATCAAAAACTAGAGAAATCCAAGGAATCCATAGGCTTTACATCCACCTTCCAGTGAATTGATATGCTTCACCTCCACCTTCCAGGGAATCCAGAGGCTTCACCTCCACCCTAAAACACATTGGTTCCACCCACTAAGGGAATTGATAACCCACTTTCAATTAGTCAAACAAGAAAATGAAGGCTTCAAAATTTCTTTCTAGGAATCCAAGAGCTAAACCTCCACTCAGACTATCAAGGAATTCCAGAGAAAACCTATCTCCACCCTCCAAACCCCTGGATTTTCTGAGCTTTACCCTCACCTGGAGAATCTCCTCTCATCCTCTATTGCTCAACCAGAAAGTAAGTCATCTCCCTTGGGAAACCTCGAAAAACCATAAATACCTCCCTGTGTGCACTTCTCCATAGTGAACTCCCATGCGCATTCTCATCCATGGTAGATCTCTCTATTATTTTTTTCTCACTATGGATCTCTCCTCCTATGTTCTTTGTTTTGTGCTCTTTGTGTTTTGTCTTCTCTATGTTATCTTGTCTGCAGTGGTTCTTTTCTTTTTTATGCATTCTTTCCCAATCCATGATTGCATAACCTCTAATAGATGACATTCCTAGTAGATCTTGCCAACCAATGGAAATTGAGCCACATACTCCTCTACCTCAATTCCTTAATGTAGTTAAACAAATCCCATTAACTTTCTCCTCTTCCAAGTGCTTTGCGATGTATGGGTTCTCATTAATGTTATCCATTTTATTCCTTGTTCCTTACCCCAAGCAACATGGGCTATGTGATTTTGTAGGGATTACATTAAGATAACTAATGCCATTAAAAGCACAATAACCAACCTTTAATGGTTGTCCCAAATAGTCCAATTTCTCTTGCAGCAAGTAAACTGGACATCGCAAGCAAGTAGATACCCACTCTCAGGAATCCATGTTCCATAACTCCACCCACAATTCTCCTATGAATATATCACATTGAAAAATGAGAATAAGCAATTGGGTCCGTCACACAACCAAATGCATGTAACTTGAAAAACATAAATTTACAAATGCATCTAAACAAAAGAAAAACAGAGCACAAAAAAACCATAAAAATATGATTCAACTTGAAACACAAAAAAATAAATGATTTTCAAGCAAAAGAAAAAGAACATTTTTATCATCAATGTTTTTATTTTTCAATTAAAATTTCACTTGAAACAAGTCCAATCATTGTACATTTTATTAATAGGAACACATATAGTTTTGAATAAATGTCATTTTTCCACAATTTTATTTTTATTTCTAAGTCTTTCAAAACATAAGACACACGTTTTGTTCTTTATTATTACTTTTTAATAACAATGTGACAATATTTTAATTACTATATTAAATTAAAAAAATGTGTACACTATTATGCCAACACACTTAAATTTAAATCTAATTAAATCTAAATCACGTGCCATTATGTTGATCACTAGTTGCATCCACCTATAATTTTACTAGGTAGATATAATTGAATTTCATAGAATTGGCTTTGAAAACATTGTCATTGTTTGATCACAATTTACATAACCATATTGTTTAATGAATAAAGTAATAAAAATATAGTCATCTTAGCTTCACCTTTGTAGCAGTCTCACACATAGACAATTATTATAGCCCTACCTAAAGTTTGATGATGATTATAACTCTTCCATAAAGAACAAGCTATACATTTGTCTTGTAGAAGAAGCAGTTGTACGAAACAAGAGTTGTGTGGAGTCAAGGATGTGTGTGGAATAAAGGATGTATGGAAGAAGGGGTATATGCGCGAGAATACATATACAAAGGAAATTCATGTGTGAAGCAAGGAACACAACCCTTCTTCTGCACAAATGGAATCTGGTTTAGAATATATAGATTGTTTCAGTGGTAAATTTGTAATAGAGATATTACTTTTAGTTTGTTTTAAATGGTTCATCCTGAGCCATTTTGGAAAATACATTCACATCATCTATAAAAATTTTAAAAGGTAATCTATCACATTGTTTTCTATATTGGTTGTCTGCCATGTACTGTAAGTATTATTATGGTGTATATAATATTTTTGTAGCTAAATTCTATGGAAGAAATGTGCTTCACACAAAAAAACATAAAAAATGAAATTATACTATATAATGAAATTAAAATAAAAATTAATTAAATTATATCTTAAGTTACAATAAGATAAACATGGAGTTTGATGTAGTGTCACTATGGGACTCATTCCTTGTGACAAAATCATAGTAAATCATTTAAAATTACTAAGGTCCATGGACTACAAGAGCCTCGAGATAGGGTTTATATGTCATTTAACAAAAAGGCTCATATCTCACCACAAGGCTTCATGTAAGTACTTATGCCTTAATAGTAAGGGAGCAGGGCACAATTAGCAGGAAGTAAGAGATTGGGTAGTGTGGAGCACTTGGAAGGTATGCTTTTGACAAGCAATCTAGTGGTTTTTCAATAATAATTCTAACTTTTTCTGTATTATGAGTTCAAAGAAGATAAAGGATTTTGATAAAATGTGTGAAAATAGACAAAGGAAGCTCAAGTGCTGATAATTGACGCTTTCTATGCAGGAAGACGTGGAAACAGGGGATTGTCGATCAAAAGCAAGGAGCAAAGGGAAAATAACTGCTGCCCCTCTAGCAGGGCACCGGATGTGGACGAGATCAAGCAAAATTAGAGCCGAATAGCCCAGGGAAAGAATGCGGGATACCGGGTCGGAGAGCGCAAGAAGGAAAAGAGAAGAATTGAACGATTAGCGAATCCCTAGGATCTTTGATCCTGAGGGATCACTGCTTTAACTTATCTTTCTGATTGTCTAGATACCTCCGTCATTTCTGTTATATAAAGGCACCATGCCATTGAGCAAAGGGACGATTGTTTTTATGATTCTAAGCTTCAGAACAAACTGTGATCATTGAGTCTCGCTGAGACCTAACTTTTTTATACTTGTGTTGATGCGATTAATATAGAATACTTGGTGTTCATTTCGTCTCTGCATCTGGAGTAACTTAAGGCAGTGTACCGTTGGCAGCTAAGGGCCCGGCTCCGAAGGACACTTGCTTTTGTATTATTATACGGTGATTTGTGTGTGGTTCGTTTATTTCTGTTATTTAAGTAATCTGATACATCTTTTATGTGATATACTATGCTCCATTACAATTGATATCTGAATGATTTCTTTATATTATGTCTCTGCACTGTACAATTGGATCTATTTGAATTGCATCTTTCGATTATCTCTGTAACAGAATAGTAGCATGAATGTTATCGTTATTAGATCCATGTGAAATAGTATTTGTGAGACTTGCAAGCAGTATTACTTCGTTTAGAAACGTAGTCATATCATTCATTATTCTCAGATTGCTATAGTAGTATAGAACATGTACATACGGATGAGGATTGCTGTCCCATTTTATTACTGTTGTTCCATTTGATTACTGTTGTTCCATTTATTGTTGTTCCATTTCCAGACTGCTGTTCCATTTTACTTTCCACCGTTTTATTTACTTGCCTTTGTCGTTTATGGTGTGAGAGAAGGCCTAAGGCTGTAGTGAGCCTCAGCAAGACGCTGCTTAGCTCCCAGACCTATAAGTCCATGCTCTAATTTCCTTTCTTCATCAGTTTCTAAAGGGATGGGTTATTGCTTCCGTACCCTTGACTGATCAACTGCCTTGTGTGATTATATCTTTTGGGTTAGTTTAGTTACAACTTAGCATCTGTTTCCTTTCGAATCATTAGAGCACTATACTACTGAGCATTACTCGGACAAATAGCCTCAGATTGAGCTACTCCTTGCAATAACAAATCGTTCCCGGATTGACTTATTAATGTAGGATAATTAGTGGTGTGAGAGACCCTAGTTACAGCTCTACATTTTGGCGTCGTTGCCGAGGAGGAGTAATAGCCATTTGCCCTTTACAGAGTAGTGTGCAAGTCTGCTAGGGGGGAGTTGGATTTTAAAAACGGAATGTAAGAACCTCCGTACGGGGCATGTAAAATCCCTTCTCCACCGTCCGCTCCCTTAGCAGAATTGCTGGTTGATAGGATTTAGTAGTTTTTAGAGTGCATGCCTAAGCAGAAAAGGCTAGAAAAGAATATCAAACCCCCAGCCAAACCTGAAAAAGCCAAAGGACAGGTGACCCTTGGCTGAACAACCTTTATAGACGAAATCTACAAGAAAACTGAATCTCAGCCGTCAGTAGGCCTCAGAAAGATTAATTCTAAGCAGCCTACTAGTTCCCTTCAGGCTACAACATCACCATCTGGAGCCTTTGCTGAGGTACATAGCCAGATTGATGAACATGACTATCAAGAAATTGAAAATTTTGTATCAGAACGGCTGCAGGAAGGGAACTTAAGCAACCTTTGTGAGAGAGAAGGGGAAACAGGGGAAATAGAGGAACCAAGGTATCCTTCTAGGATAATCCAGTTGTTAAATAGCCCAGATAAGGGGAGTGCAGCCAGAATTAATATTGAAGGCACTCCATTCCCTCAGATAGAAATCCCAGACAAAGGAAGTGTCATTAAAACAGTTTCTGCCAAGGCCGCCCCTTCTCAACCTAGGAACACCCTCCTAGAAATTCCGGAAGACTATTGGCACATATTCGATCCCATGGCGCAGAATCAGCCAAATACTCAAACCTCTACATTGCAATATCCGATAGTGGACTCTACTGCAAATGCACCCATGAAAGCGATCCCTCTTCAACACATCCCAACATTTCATGGACTCACATCAGAAGACCCTGACGCATTCTTATTTGAATTCAATGTGTTATGTAGAGGATATGATTACACCACTGACCCCCAAAAATTGAAGTTGTTCCCCTCCACTTTGAAAGGAGCAGCTTTGAGATGGTTTATGGGTTTAGGTGGTGGTGTCATAAACAACTGGGAGCAAATGAAAGAATCCTTTCTTAAGAAATATCAGGATTACTGCAGGTCAAGAGAACTAAAAGATGAAATTTTCCAAATGACGGCCAGACCAAATGAAACTCTAGAGGAATATGT
>APFE030641522.1:19154-31084 GCA_000404065.3 Pinus taeda | reverse complement strand
AAGGTCATGCATTTCAAATCAGCCAAGGAAATATGGGACAAAATCATTCTAAGCTACGAAGGAGATGAACAGGTAAAATGAGCAAAGCTTCAAACTCTCAGAATACGGTATGAAAATCTTAAGATGCATAGCAATGAAAGCATAGCTAATTATTTTCTACGTATAGATGAGATTGTCAATTGTATGAGAAATCTGGGTGAAGAATTTAAGGAAGTTGTCTTAGTTGAAAAGGTTTTAAGATCTCTGTCTGCTAAATTTGATTCCAAAGTGTCTACCATAGAAGAAAAGGAGAATCTGCAGAAAATCACTATGTCACAGCTTCACGGAATCTTAACTGCTTTTGAGATGATAATAGGAGGACCATCAGATATGAGAGAAGCTACTTTCTAAGTATTAGCAAATGGATCAGGATACACTTTAGAAGGGGAGGAAGAAGTAAATTTTGTCAAGAATCTTGAACGAGGATCTGGAAGGTTCAAAGGTAAGCTACCTTTCAAATGCTTTTCATGTGGTAGAGTTGGTCACTACGCTGCTAGATGCCCTCATAACAAAGGAATGATGCTTGAAAAAGGTAATAGAAGCTATTATACCCATGTTAAAAGTAATGACTAATTCAATAGTAGTGAAGACATTAAAATTCTCATGGCATACGAAAAGAAGGATGTAGAATCAGAAGAAGTTACCAGATTAAACGAACAATTGGAGACAGTAACCATAGTAAGGGAGCAATTGTAGGATGTAGTAAAAGATCAGAGCATAACAATTCAAAGACTTGAATCGAAGATCCTCTCTCTAAAAGAAGATCTTGAAAAATCAAAGAAGCAAAATAGAGAAGCTCTTGAAGAACAAGAACATGAAGTGATCGAATTAAGGCAACAAGTGGAAGAAGGGAGAAGTGTTGAAGAAAACATAAGGAAGCAGTATCTGGAAAAGGAAGAACAACATCAGGTTGAGGTAAATATCTTAAAAGGTAAATTATAAGAAAAGGATAATTTGTTACGATTTCAAGATAGTACTAAGATTTTGGATGACATTATTGGTAGTCAAAGATCCCCTACTAACAAAACTGGTATGGGCTTTTATGAATCTGTTGAAGGTGAATCTAGTTCACAAGGTGAGGCAAGGAACTCTAATAAGAAATTTGAAATACTCAACAAGGAACAGCCAAGGAAAGAAATTCCTCAAAGAAAATCCTTTACTCCTCACTATGAAAGTGATAGACGATTGTTTCCTCCATTGAATAATGTTGAATGTTATGTATGTCATAATCTTGGACATGTTGCAGCCAGATGCAGAAGTACAATGGTTCAAGACCATCACACAAGATCATCACATTCCAGATATTTCAGAGGATATTGTTTTGCTTGCAATATGTATGGTCACAAAGCAATTGATTGCTATAGAAGGAATATGAAACATGTAAGATGTTATGCATGTAACAAGTTTGGACATAAAGCAAGGGAATGCAGAAACAAAATTCAAAATCCAAAGCAAGAAGACTATACATCATCACAATTCCAAGAATTGAAGAAGACATAATTAGAGACTGAAAGGTGTGACATAACTCGGTTAGTTGACATAATAGACACAGAGGAAACTAAAAGTGAAGACCTTCAGTATTCCATCTTGCATACGCTGGTATAATAAAGACAAGTAGCATATATACGTGAGATAGAGGCTGCCAAGTCGCGTATATGGAAGAAAAGGGCAGCAGATCAGTCTCAGGAAATGGTTTGGTCATGGTACATGATGGTTGGCACAAACTCAGGGGGAGCATATACTTCAATAATGCATTGTTGGAATTTTGATGGGAAGTCTTTGATAATGATGCTTATATGGTTAAATAGCATTTTTTGCTGGTTGGTCAAAAGAATGGTGTTGCAGGTTGCAGGATGTTGATGCTTTTGGTACAGACCATATATAGTGTATGATAGTTGCTAATGACTATCATGGTCTTGAATAGATTGTTGGTCTTTTTTATAAAGACCCTGCATGTGCTTAGGGGGAGCATGGATGGAATGGTACATCTTGGCATGTACAAAGGGGGAGCTCAATCAGAGATTTTAGCAGGGACTAAGGGGGAGTATGGACAGAAGAGGGTATACCGAAGGAGATAACATCTTGGTCCACCCTTTGCCCTTGATGTCAAAGGGGGAGAGTGACTTGGTGTGGTTTTTGCCATCAAGTCCAAAGGGGGAGATTGTTGGCATTATGGTACAGGTGTTGTCCTTGATGGCAACTCACTTAGGGGTATGATACAAGTGTTGTTTTTGGTGGCAACTCAATCAGAGGACAAGAAAGAGAGATACACATGTTAACCTTGATGGAAGGGCGTATACACACGGGTTAGTGGAACAGAAGGCACGTACGAGATATATGCATGCTAACCTTGATGGAAGCGCATATACACACGGGTTAGCGGAACCGAAGGCGCTTACACGTACAAACGCGGTTTCATAGAAGTAAAGGTGCGTACATGCTGGAAACCATGGTTTTAGTCCGTGGTATTTGGTCCATGATATTTGGTCCGAAGTGACGACCCTAGGTATTGGGTCCAAGGTATTGGTTCGACGTGGTTTTGGACCATGGTATTGAGAAACGCCTAAACCTATATAAGGAGAGGATCATTAGGCCAAGGTGTGAAGGAATGTTTGTTGAAGGGTGAAGTTGGAGCAGATTGTTATGGGTTTGTGATGCTTGGCTTGATCTGAATCATGTTGATGACAGTGAAGGTTTAAGTAATTATCTATAGATCTGTACGCGGGTTCTCTTTGGTAAAGGCTCATATACACGTGTGTTTGACACAGTCAAGTAACGTATGCATTATGAGATTTGATGTTTCTGGTTGTTATTGATTCTTGTGCTTGTGGCAGAGTTCTGGGCTCTGGTATGTGTTTTGGTAACTGTGGTTGTTGACAGGGTTTCAGTGATTAAGTATTGGGTGATTCAGAGATTGATGATGTAGGTATAATTGATGATAGTATTGCAGTGATGATTGTTGTGTATTTATGGATCCAGTCTAAAAATGAATGAAACGTGGTTCCTGGAAGAGAAGGTTGTAGCCTTCTGTAGTCCAGCACCTACGTACTAGTACTAGCTAGTACAAGAGCTAAGGGGGTTGTAGCTCCCTTCCAGGAGAAGCTGAAGAACGAGAGAGGGTTGTAGCCCTCTGTAGGTTGCAGCCTGCATGCTGGTAAATGACTGCACTAGTACATTGTAAAAGAAGTTTCTTATGAAAATAAGACAGAAACAAATTGCAGCAGGTGGTTTTCACCCACATTGGGTTTCCACCTTACATCATGGTGTTCATGTGTGCTCCTTATGTGTGATGTTCAATTCTATTTTACTGCACCTGTTTATTGTTAATATGGTTAATAATGTTCTGAGGCACTCATTGAAGATCAACTAACTGAATCATAAGTTTATTGGATATACGCTACGTGCTTTAAGCACAGTTGTTATATACGAGGGTACTCTTAACTAAAGTAGCGTATATGTATCTGAGTATGAAAATGAAAAAGTATCTGATTTGCTAATACTGATTCACCCCCCCCTCTCAGTATTATTTCCAACAGAGGATATGATGAGCTTATGTTGCTGATGGTGCTACATTTCTAGATCATATGCTATTGTTTCTACTATTAGTATTTATGGGATTTATGTTTTCTTGACCACACATTGGTGATATAGAAGAGATTATCTATATTGGTTCACATGCTCCTATTATTGTTGTTGTTGCTGCTTGGGTATATACTAATCATGGTTTGAGTTGATGATATATTATGTTGTTGGTTGATGAGCCTCGTGATGATGAGGATATGCGTTTTCTATTACTCTATGACATAGTTCTATGTTGCTGCTATCAATTGATTTTGTTTTTTATGCATATGTGGAGCATGCTTGTGGTTACTAGTAGTTATCATGATTATGATGCAGGTTCTTCATTATTGAGATGGTGATGGCCAAGGTGTTGAGTGGCTATGCACTAGTATATGATGTTGTCAATACCTCTATTGTTGCTACTATATATGGAGAGCGTATATCATTTCTCATGGAAGGATTATGTTTGATTCCCATGCCATGTATTGCATTATTATTGTTGATAGTTTATGGAGAATACATATTTGTTCATGGAGGCCATGTATTTCATGTCATATTATTGTATTGGGCATGCTTAGTTGAGAGCACACTTATATCATATGTAAAATACATGTACCTTTATTGTTCTATCTTGTTGGTATATTGCTCATGGAGAGATCCATGGTGTCTAGTATGTTTTGTCATTAGCTATGTATGGGTCAATGGGTGTCCAAGTTACATTTCATTACATATATCATTGATGTATCCCATTACATTGGGTATATGATGTAAAATTTGGTCCATAGTGACATTCTTGGTGATAGGAGGGTTTATAGAGGAGTCATATGCCAACCCTATGTATTTTTCATAGCCATGTATTTGCTCCATGAAGCATTGTATATTTATTGTAATTCATTATATATCACTGCTCAAAGTCAACTGGAGTCATGGTTCATGAGGCATGGTCCCTTGCACTTCGCAAGGAGGATTTTTGCAATGAGATGGATGTATTGTGATAGTAGCAAAGAGAGTATGTTTTCAACTCCATTACATGCTTAGGGGGAGCAGGTTCAATTTGAGTGGTTACATGGTATTGGATAGAGACTTGTTGGTATTTTTTTCCTTGTTTCACATTCTTATCTTGTACAAGAGACATACTCGGGTTGCATCAGAATGGTGTTGAGTATGACAGGGGGAGTATTTCTCTCATTTAGGACATTATTGGATTTGTTTTTTAGTGTTTGTATAGCCCTTTACCATTGATGTCAAAGGGGGGAATATTTTGGATTGTTGATATTAGCTTCACAGTTGCAGCTTCAGAGTTAGAGTGTGTATGGAGATCAACCTCAGATATTAGAGATTCAGTTGAGGTTGACATAAATTCCAAATGGGGAGCTTGTTGGCGTTGATGTTAACAGGGTCTTGGTGTTATTCATCATGTCCCCTATGTCTACCTTATGATGATTAGTGGTCCTCATGGTGTGAAATGAGTGTTTGGCTTGTTGGTCTTGTTGGTTGGCATTGAAGTCAACATACTTATGACATGACCTAGTGTGGGAATGGGAGGTAGAGTAGTGATGATGTTTGGCATGTTATGTTGAATATGATGGTACATATGTTGAAGATGCTACTGTTGTAGGAGGTTGGATTATTACTATAGGTATTGCATATGCTTCTACATGTGTTGGAAGCATTGGATATGTTTGTACATGTGTTGGAGGTACCTCGACCAATGTTGGAGGTAGTTGGATGATTGGAGGAATTTGTATGACTCGATGTTGCTATTCCGGTTGTTGGAGAGGCTACTACAGGTGCTAGAGATGTTACTAAAAGTATTGGTGGTGTTTGGACAAGTTGTTATTGTTGCTTGAGGAGTTGGAGGTGTTGGTATTGATGATGAGTTTGGAAGACTAGGGCCTGCATATCACTCACTTGTTGAAAATTTTCTTGGCCTATGTCATCAGTTGCAGACATGTCATAGATGCTTGGAGGTGTTTTTAGGAGTTGATGAAGGTGTCCAAGAAGTTTGGATAAATTTTGGATTAGTTTGATTTATTTTCTTCCATCCTCTTCCCCAATCGCTCCCTTGCAGGATTGTGCATGCGATTGAGAGGCTCCAATCGTTGGGAAGTAGGCTTGTGCATGAGTCCAGTCGAAATCAACTAGTGTTGTGCCTACTGTTGAGGCTTAAAATGAGTTTTTCTTTGATTTCTTCACACATTTCAGCTAATTTTTGTATTGTGGTGATGTTCTTGATCATAACATTTTGGTATATGGTCGGAAAAGGTAATGGAGCTTTTAGAAGTTGGTTAAACTTGAGAATATCCATTAAGTAGTGGTGAGAGTGACTTGTTTAAGTAAATGAGATGAATCTAGATCAAATCAAGTATATGAACAGATTTTGTGGAACTTAGTAGTTATTGGTAATTATTGAGTTCAGCACCTTAGTGCATCTATATATTAGAGGAATCTCAATGATAGTATGGTTGATTCTCTTGATGTGTTGAGTGAATGAGATATTAGAGGATTATGTGCAAGCTGTGTGAGGGTTGCGTGATGCATTTTTTTCTGAATCAGTTTGCAAGTGTTGCAGGAATTAGTTGAAGCATGTTTCAACCAAAAATTTTGAGCAGAGAATGAGGAGGTGAAGTAGAGTTTGATTCTAGATCTTTTCCATGTTTGGTATTAGCTTGTTTATTCACTAGATTTTTGTTGGTTGTGTGCAACAATTATTTGCGTTCAAATTTATTATTGGAGAGAGGTTTTCCTGATGCATTCTATAGATTAATTTATGCAATGTTGATGAGATTGTGTTGCAGTTTTTGATGTGGATTTGGTTTTTGATTGTGTGCTTTGAAAAAATTGTTGTCGTGGTGTTCATGCTGAGCAGTTCTTGGTTCTAGTCTGAAAATGTATGAAACAACAACCACATAGAGGGGGGATTTGGAGGACTATGATGAAATCAATACAAGTGAGAATTTTTCTCAATCCAAGGTAGTTGGATAATTCAGAAGAAACTTGGCGAGGCTCGTTAGTCATGGTGTCTTCCAGTAGATAGAATTTTGTAGAGTCGATTGATAGTTCAGGAGTATCTGGGTGAGGATCATTGATCATCGTGGCTTCCAATGGATGGTAGTATATAGATATGCATGAGTAAGAGTCTCTGTTTGACAGTAGCCAACTGTAACTTTATGTAAATAATTTGCTTCACATAATAAATATTTGAGAAACGCAATAGTAATGGGTGTTTTTTTCCCTATAGAGGGTCTTCTGCCAAAAATATATATCCCTTGTGTTGATTCCTTTCATGGTTTCATGCTTATGATTGATGCTATGATCTCTAGTTTTATGTTTTAGTTTATGCATGATTGGTGAATAATAATTTGGAGAAAAAATTATAAGTGCCTTCACTGTTGAGTCACTCCCCCCTCTCAGTTACTCTAGTTTCCAACGGAGAATCCTTACCTCTCATTTTGTAATGACCAATAGGTTATTGATCCTAATAAATATACAATAAATGTTGAGCAATTTCTTACAGAAGTTATTATTGAACTTCTAAAATAAGACATTCTCAAAAGAGTTACAACTTCAATTGAAATACATGAATAATGGGATCAATTTGCAAAGATTACTATAGATATACCTCAAAAACAAGAACTGGAAGCTCTATAACCTCCTCCTTTGACTTATGCTCCTAAGTTTTATAATAAATAATAGACTGGGAATAATCAATTAAATGTTCCCTCCAGCAATTTTGAGACTTGCAATGAAAACATTTTGGCTACTTTTGAGTTCTTGATGAAGACTCCAATTAGTGCTATTTTAGGTAGTAGTTCACATGAAAAATTGTTAGCAAGCTCTTTTCCACAAATTGAGTTATAATATATTCCTCCATTGAAAGTCTTCTAGAATCCTCAAAATAAGGTTATTGTGAGAAAGAGAAGGAAGAAAAGAAAAGTTGAGAATGAAAGAGAAGATGCAGAAGTCTCATTACAAATAGTTTGCGATGGATCCCAACTGAGGGAATATCAAACAATAGAGGAATTAGATTATTTCATCTAGGCTTATTCTAGATCCAAAATTGATCATGTTATCAGACAAACATATTTTTTGAAGCTAAAGGATGATAGAAATGTTCAATTGAAATGATAATTTTCTTAGCAGGGAAATCGACTCCAAGCATAACCAAAATTTCAAGAAGATGAGGCCAGAAAATTACCAAAGAAAGATGATCAAATAACCACGCTTCAATTGAAAATCTAGGAAGTAGCTAATACCATAGTGGACTAAAAAAAATCCAATAAGAAGCCATTGATGTAAATTGACATTTCCTTCATGAACAAGAACAATTATGCAACATGTTAAAACTTGCACAAGTCTAAGAGAAATGGGTTGAATCAGTATTCAATGACATGATTGATAAAGAGACAAAGTATGAAGAATTCAAGAAGAAGTTGATTGTATTGGTTTCTTAACAACATAATGAAAAGGAACCATTCCTGTATTGTCTAGAATTAAAGTTATGAAAAATAAAGTAGTCCTTAAATCCTAGAAAACTAATTTGCATAGTTCTAAAGAGTTGACTAAGGTGGCGCAAAAAAGCGTTTCCCATTTAATAAAATTAATTATGTAAGTTATCAAAGAAATAAATCTTGAACTAGAAGTTTTTGAAGACAATCCACTAGAGGCATATTTACTATGGAAGAAGTGCAATCAAGCAGACAGAATATCTAAGTAAAATTGAATAGATTCATAAGGTTGACTTGGAATCCATTTGGAAATTTTTTGTCAAGCCACATAGTTATTGCTTGGACCAAATTAGTTAACCATAAGATTGAAAAATAATTTCCAATTGTTAAATCACACATATTTGAATGCCAAATCAACATTCAGCTTGATCATCCTATGCCACTCACACATATTCTAGAAATCATGCTCGTCAGAAGTCATCTAATAAATTTTTTGAGGACGTTTCACCATCTAGATGAAATTTTGTTTTGTCTAAGCATCCAAACAATTTTTTACTTATTTATTTTTATTGTTGAGGAAATCTTGGAGGAAAATTTTATCATTTATTTTTTGTAAATTTATTTAAGCAACAAATATGGTACTATTGCTTTAATTTGGGTTCTCATTTTGTCATTGATATTGTCATTTTTATTCTTATTTCTTTAATGGTTTATAATTGAAGTCAACCATTGCTGATAAACTACGACCTATTATTTACATTGAAGCATCAAGATCCAAATCTGTGTGTGAATGTTGTCGACTAATGAGAATCCATGTAACTATTTAAATGAATTATTGTTTTATGTATAATTGATTTATTATAGTAAACAAGCCTTGAGACCTATATGTCTAGTTGATTTTTGTTTCTTTTATTTTACACACATCATATACCCAGGTTATATTATATATATATATATATTATATATATATATATATATATATATATATATATATATATATAGTTTATATAAGTTCTCTCTCTTGTTTTTTATTACAATTATCTATTATTTACATCATTTCCCTTTAAAAACATTTAATTCACTATTTTCAAGAATTATCCATTCATTGGAGAACAATTTCACAATGGTAATTAGATCCATTTAACTAGTCAATTCGTCATCAACAATAGTGAATAGAAAATAAATAGAAGCAATTATTATTACCAAGTGCTCAAATAACCTACAAGAAAACATTTTTCATGAAAAATCCCTAGTTAACCATGTATGAATGTTATAAATAAAAAATATTTTCAGAAATTCTTTGCAAAAGTAAACAGATGCATGACATAAATAATAAAAGAGGGGTATGAAGCACCTAGGGTGGGCCCTAACCAAATAAAACTCATAATGCTTAGAACAAAGACATACTAGGAGCTAGAACCATATAGCACTTCCATTAACTAAAAAGTTGCTTGTACATTACATTGTTACAAAACTTGCTTGAAATCACTAATCTATATTTTTATCCTATGCTTCACACACATTTCTACACTTTCCTACTAGGCTACTCAAGCCTCTTGTTTATACAACGAGTAAGGGGCAACCTCCTTGAGGGGAGGGGTGCATTTCCCTCCAAAAATCCCTAGAAAAGGGGATATTTATTCCTAGTTCACCTCACAGCAGTAAGAAGGGACATTAAATTCCCTCAACAATCATAGTTGAGACTATATTGCAATAGGGAGAAAGTCCCATGAATATATCTATCTAGATCCCCTCGAAATATGTACAAAATCTCTTTAAAATTCTACACAATAATCATGTTAGCCACATAAAGTATGAAAAAACTCATTGACTCTCGTAAAAACTCATTGATATAGGAAAGTGTGGCATTAACTAGAAAAAGGTAGGTTTAATATATCCTTTTTGTGCCTAGGAGTGGTTAGATGGGCCTTATGTTTTACCTATTTGCGAGGCTCGACACTTGTTTAAGAGAACCCTGTAACATTAATGAGGATGTTGAGGCCTCTTTCATTCTAGGTCACTCTTTCTATATTCCTTCTCTAATATGTGGATTCAATGGAATCTAAGAGCCTATCATGTAACCTCTTTATTTCCAACTAACTCCCTAATTTCCTCCTGAAATTTATGAATTTGGGCCCTCAATTAGTCACTCTCTTTTATCACGTACCTATTAAGCATTGTAAGCTCTGTAATCTCCTCTTTTAAGTTCTTAATCTTCTTATTTCTTCTTTTTAGCTTATGGACCAATGGATCAATTTGAGTACACTAAAACATGGACTTGTCGAGTGGAGGATCGATCTCAAAATGACCAACATGTTCACTAAATACTAGTTGAGAGGGTCAATTATGCTTGGATCCTAATTTAGTAGGTCCTTTAACAAGTGGTTTAGAGTAATTCCTCTTCAGTGAATTTTAGGGTTTTATTTTTTGCATCTTCCTCACTCTAATATATTCAAAATTTATTCATCATCATTGTCAATGCAAACATGCACTTTCTTAGTCACTTGAGGTTTGCAAACACGTGGTGGATTTTTGGTTTGCTAATCATCTTATTGCTTGGAAATATTTCATGTAACATGATGAGTAGGTGGCTTGGGAACTAGGTTATTTCCCTTTGATGCATTACCTTTCCTTTTTATCAACATGAGCTAAAAAGGGTTAGTAGTCTTAGCTCTAGTATAAGCTAGAATCTCACCATGATTATCATTATTCAACCCCTGTTTTGAGATTTAATCTACTAAATTCTCCTACGGATTCACTACAAATTTGTTCTAACACAAAAATTTCTTCCATGTGTCATTTTAGTCATTTAGCTCTTCCATAATCAACATTTTAATGAGATCATGGTGGTGTAAGCTTGTGAGAGGGATTTTTTTATTTCTTTTTTCTTATATTTCCATATTTTCTTAGTGAAGTTACACAAACACAAGGATATATTTCTCCATGAGCCTTGCCAAAGACTCACCAGATAGATGTGTGTGAAAATATCAGAAAAAACCATCAATGTTAATTACATTCATGCATAACAGGTTGGTGATGGGTGTTAGATTTGATGCCATAAGCGTAGAGCATGTTCCTTCATGAAGATCTTGCTCCTATAAATCCTATAGAAATTTTGAATAATATGACACTTATTCACAAAAATAATCCTAATTATACACTATTTGCGGAATGCATGCATAATACATAACCTCCTCTACGTTGATAATCAATTTTTCGGAATTAAGAAACAATCGCATGCGCACATTGAAACATCAATCACACATATCAACACAGTATGTACCGGGGAAAGCATACAGCTGAAAACCCCCAACTATCTGTATATTCTATTTATTGAGAACATGTAACAATACATAGTATAATACTCCTCGTAAGTACTCAGTACTATCTCCACTTGTTACACACAAACTAGCTCAGATCTGAATCAATCACAGGTTCAAATCTCCTCCGCTGCTTGCCTGCCTCCACTGCACAATCCTGCATGAGAATAGATGAGAATGGCTGATCCAAACTCGTATTTCCCTTGTGTTGCACTATGAAATCCTCATTGGCAATCTCAATCCACTAATTGTGCAAATCTCATGCACAACTATAGTCACAACTGATAGTTGTCTTGCCCTTTCACTCACCTCTAACACTTGTCTCCACTGAACTGTCCATGCACCGAGTTAACTAATGTATTCTTTAGTTGATTTATGAGTTAATAATTAGTGAATTAATTAATAATTAATTCACACCACTCATCACTAGTGTATTTGTTAGTTAGACTAAATACAACTAGTTCAACTAAGTCAAACTGAACACAACTCCATCAACTCCTCATTCAACTCAACCAAACTCAATCACTTGAGTTCTAACTGAAGTCCTTCATGCAATAGCTCA
>APFE030641517.1:0-31775 GCA_000404065.3 Pinus taeda | reverse complement strand
TGATGCCAACGAACAAGCCAATCAGAAATGCCAATGCCCATTTTAAAAATATGTATTGAAACAGTTCTACACTTGTTTTGGGCCTCCACTCTTGCTTGAACAGATCGTTTTCAATAATTCTGCAAAGTTATACACAAGGCAAAATTCTGAGTTACACAAAAGCGAAAAAGTGCAATCCAGATCAAGTTCAGAGAAAAATAAAATGAGTTCTTACTCATAGTCCAAACTCTCTATATCAGGAGGGACCTGTTCTCCCAGAAGAGCCGTCTGACTAGTCCTGGGAAACCCATTAAATCTACCTTGTCTTTGTTTCAGAAAAGGCTCGGATAACCCTCTTTCCAGAGCCTCAATATCTTCGTAGCAGGTGCTCTTTTACTCCCGGATTTCCTCATCCTACAACCGCCATTAAACATGGATCAGACCTGCGAAACCCTTACTTGGCTTAGGGTTTATGTATGAAAATAGCGGTATATTTGATGATGGAGATGATTTTACTGTAATTGGACGACGAGAGTTTCCGGCCAAAGATGTAAAGATGCAGTATAATAGAACCAGAGTTTTCATACATTTGCAGGTTCTTTCAATGCTAGTTTTGCAAAAAACGTCCTGCGAGCTAGACTGCTAGACTGTGACCTCAAGCATGAAGCCGTTCTGCCCAGAAACATTACCATTCCCATTGTATCCAAAGCCATCAAATGCGACAAGGCGAAATGAATTACCTGGTTGTCAAAAGAGACAGGCACGCTTAAAAAGTTTGCAATCTCTAGAACAGTTCTGGTTGTGGAGACTGCAATGTGCTCAAAGGCCAGTGAAAGAAGTGCATCTCCTGCTCCACAGTACTCAATATCTGCAAGGGTTTCCTGGTTTCCTCCGCCACTGTTTCAAAACCCAGAAATGAAAACTAGGGACGGGATAGCAGGCGGATGGTAATATGCCCGAACAGTAGCTGCAACCAATTCCTCCGAGATCAGGCCTGCTGTAACCGTCAAGTTGTTTTCGAATAGCATTACTTGCGCGTGCCCGACTGCTAAACAGCTATTCCTGGTTTCGTCCGCCACGTTTCGCTCATGCACATCATAACATTAATCGATAATTAATTTTTAATACGGTTTTTGTTGACGTTTTGATACTATTTTGTTGAGGTGAGTGTAAAACGAAAAAGCCAAGTTGTACATAATATTTTATGTAACGTCTACTCCAATTATATAATCAAACCATTCGATATCTGTGGTTGCGAGGATTATGATCCCAGCAGCAGCTATCGAAACGCGTTGAGTTTTATCAAATCATTTGGTATCTCTGGTTGCGACGATGATGATCCCGGCACCTATCGAAACGTGTTTAGTTTTTTGAAATATGAAAAATACACAGAATCATGTGTGGCATATAATGTTTAATCAAATACACGCTGGACATTCAACATTTCACAGAAACGACTCTTCTTTATGCTAACTTTTTGTTCTTAAGCACCGGGCTGAAGTCCTTCGAACTAAATCAGCGAATTTTGCTTAGAATTGATATAAATCTCATACATTTCTTTATTTAGAATTAATATAAATCTCATCCATTACTGTTGCGTTTTCTTTATTTAATATATGAGGAATTTTCATATACATCAATGTCATATTTATTATCATATTTTTAATAATATTATTAAAATTACTAATATTAACATTAGTATTATAATTTAAAATTAACACTAAAAGCATCTTTAAATATAATAATTAAATATAAATATTATATTATATGGGTAATGGGGTTTTAGCTTCGAAGGAATGACATGATGCAAAACTATTAAACGACAATAACTAAAACTATGCACATAGTTAATAAGTAACGAGATATATTTTCATTTATAAATTTGTCAGCTTAAAATATAAAAATACAAATACCACATCTGCTTTTTACCTGGTTAAAATAAATAAAGAATTACAATGCAAACAATGCAGAAAGATCAAATGATTTTTACTTTGTTTCTAAGTAAAAGATTCTTATGAAACCACGCGCTGTATAAGCTCTTCCTCTGGCCTGTGGTAGAATCTGCGTCAAACGAATATGCGTGTATGGGGAAACAGTCTCGCGTTTTCTGCTCTGTCTTATAATTCTTCCTGATCGATCTCCTCCGTTGCAATGAATTTCCGTTCCATTTTACTCTGTATCAGATCGACTGTGCAGTATAAACGGCAAAGGCCTATCTGGGAACTCCATCCAGCATCCTCACGGCTTCCACCATTCGAGGTCTGAATGCCACCATCACATGCGAGCACAAAATAGCCACGAAAACAAATCTCTCCATCACGCTCGTTGCCCCGTTCTGCCGAATTTCCTCGTCTATGATTTCACTGGTCCTGCCACTTTTTACCAGCAACCATGCCCAATCCGTGATGAGATAATGGGAGACCGGCTTCCCACTGGTGTCCAGCGCCTTTCTGCCGCTCATGATCTCCAGCAGCAAAACCCCAAAGCTATATACATCGCTCTTATCTGTGAGCTGACCGTAGAGAGAAGCATATTCAGGGGCCAAATAGCCATGCTTCTTTGACATGTTGCAACGCCGTCCACAAATTCGATCCCGCCTGCCTCTGCTCCATCATGCTCTACCCACTCCATCACGCTCGTTGCCCCGTTCTGCCGAATTTCCTCGTCTATGATTTCACTGGTCCTGCCACTTTTTACCAGCGACCATGCCCAATCCGTGATGAGATAATGGGAGACCGGCTTCCCACTGGTGTCCAGCGCCTTTCTGCCGCGCATGATCTCCAGCAGCAAAACCCCAAAGCTATATACATCGCTCTTATCTGTGAGCTGACCGTAGAGAGCATATTCAAGGGCCAAATAGCCATGCTTCTTTGACATGTTGCAACGCCGTCCACAAATTCGATCCCGCTTGCCTCCGCTCCGTCATGCTCTACCCGCAGCCCCCGTCTTAACCGGCTACTGCAACGCCGTCCACAACAGCCAAAACAGCCAAAGGTGAACTACCCCAAAGCTATATACATCGCTCTTATCTGTGAGCTGACCGTAGAGAGCATATTCAGGGGCCAAATAGCCATGCTTCTTTGACATGTTGCAACGCCGTCCACAAATTCGATCCCGCCTGCCTCTGCTCCGTCCTGCTCTACCCGCAGCCCCCGTCTCAACCGGCTGCTGCAACGCCGTCCACAACAGCCAAAACAGCGACGGAAAGCAGCTGTAGATAAAGCGATGCAGATCCTATTGTCATAGGTGACTGCAAGACATGTATACAATAATTGAGACATGATTTTACACATAATTTGTGGCAACCAGTAAAACATGCAACAACTCAGGTAGCCTAGTATCTTACAGCTACTTGCCCAAGCTCCCAAGCTGAGTTGGAACTGGTGGATAGTCAAATCAATCAGGGAACTTTCTTCCTCTGCAGCCCTCGGTTAATCAGCCAGCCCGTTCATTTGTTTCTTGGGTCAGGCGGGGTTCTTCAATCAGTGGCAGGGACTTGCTGCTTCGCAGCCTCTCTTGTTATAATAAAGAACTGATAAACAGGATAACTACAAATTTGAATGGACATAGAAGATAACATTTGAGTGCAGTTAAATATAAAACAAAGGCTACATAGTAACCCATACTTACGGATTAGTTTAAATAAAGTTTAATTAAGCTAAAAGTAATTAACGACAAAAAATTTATCATTAAAAATTGAACAACTAATAAAATATGTTTAATAAGTTATTGTATTATTATAAAAAAATTAAGGATATATTATTATATATATATATATAAATTAAAATTATTAAAATATGTTTTTAATATAATTAGTATGTATTTTTAAAGTCATTGAAATGGATAATAGAAAAATAAAAATTAATATCAAAAAATTTTTAATAAAATGAAATAAAATTAAAAACAAAATAAGTAACAAATAAAAATGGAAGTACTAAAAATTCATAATAAGACTTCAACCAATCATCTTATAAATAAATGAATTTAAATAATAATAATAAATAATAAAAATTGAATTCCTAATGTTAAACTATGGGTAAGTGACATAAATTTTTGGTGAAAGGCAAACTAATAATCAGTCAAGCAAAATTGAATGTGTAATACTATGCTTGCGACAGTTATAATAATACCATTTGGGTGTCGGACAAAGTTTTATACATAGTGTTGTCTATTAAGTGGAAATTTCACTCGGAAGGCCATAAAATGAATTTGCTTTTTTCTTTACAATTTTTTTTTATTTGTGAGAGTGTTTTGATTATTTTCAATGATAAAAATGGATTTAGTATCATAAAAAATTTAGGATACATAAAATCTTGAAAATAAACAAACATAACCTAGATTCCCAAAAAATTCCATTAATCTTGTCAAAATTGTACAAGAGTTTCCATAGTTTTTAACTAAAAAGACGGGATTTAATGAAAAATATACTTGTTTAGTAAATAGGAAAATACTAGGCCATGAGGCTTGCAGATCCTATAAAGAGAGATACAGCTAAGGAAAGTCTACTAGGGAAGTAGGGCATAAAAAGGCCTTGACCAGAACAACAAGAGGTTGTTGATTTTAGAGGGAAGGGTATCTGAGCTCGGATGAGAATATGTGGTGAAGGTTTATGGTTGGGTGGCAAATGGTTCATCCCAAGGTGTTCCATCTGGTAACACAAATATAATGTTGATTTATCGTTTGGCAAATGGTTCATCCCAAGGTGTTCCATCTGGTAACACAAATATAGTGTTGATTTATGGTTATCTAAATTCTTTCGTATGTTATTTCTCAATTGTGGATCTCCTTCTTAAAGATTCAATTAGGTCAGTTTTATAATTTTGTTATCTAATATTATTTGAAAATTATGTCGACTATGAAAGTTATAGTTGTGCGAATAATATTTCTGATTACGATGTTGGAGTATGGAGTTGGTAAATTATTTAATAATCGAAGAAAATTTTAAACTTATCTATGTGTAATGGCTAGGCTTTGGACGAATGTTTTCTATTTAATCTAAAGTGGTTAGCTTGTTCAAATTTAGCTTGTTCAAATTATCGTAAAATGTATAGGTATGTATTTATATCCCAGATTTATTAGAATTATAACCTAATTGTATGTGTTGTCAATAAGGCAATCACTTAAATAACTAAGAAGGGTAAATGATGGCCTCCCACCGATTCTAAAATATCTCCTGGGGACAAGACCTGCGTCCTGAATGAATTTATGGTTGACTTAAATGATTGGTACGTTTCCTTGGTAATCGTTTTAGGGTTTCAACGGGCCCTGCCGGTTATTGACCTCCATGTGCTAGTTCTCCTCGCACGGCTTTTGCCTTTTGTCAACCCTGCTCTATGCATTTGTCATTTTCACTCCTCCTGCGCCGAAAGGCTTACTCTGCGACTATGTGGGAAACTCTTGTTCTTCGTTGTTCGGTTTCGAGCGTTGGTTGTATGGGTATCTCTGGTTCTTTGTAGCTATGGAGGTAATGGTTCGTGGCCTGTGAGAGCACCCCTGCTCAACACGATAACAACCTTGTTTCACTGTGTATTTAACTGATTTTTTTTCTATGCAAATGCTGTGTCCATTCGTTTGGTTGATGGGTTTGTTTCATGACAGGTCCTCCTCCGAGCTTCAGCGCTTCAACCGTGTTGCACAGGTAAATAATGGTTCCCTGTTGAACTGGTTTGGCCCTTATCCCTCCGGTTCTAACGCACCTGTTACTGGTCTTTCAGGGTTTTGTGGTTATGGTGGTCTTCGACTCCGTTCCCTTAGCCTCAGGTGAGGTTCTTACTCAAATCTCCTTCCGGTTTCTTTAATTTCAAACGTTATTTATGTTTGTCCATATCTCTAACCTGCTCTCATTTGTTTGCAGGTGGTTCCAGGTTGTCGGTTCTGTGGCTTGACGTGCTCCACGCTTCTTGACAAGTTCTCCCGCTCGTCCCTTATGGGTAGTGTCCCCCCATGTAGTTGGTTGTAGCTTATTTATAGTTCTGAGTCTTGTTTTATTGGTAGTCCGTCTTCTGTGCAGCAAAATAAATGGTTTTGTTATCTGTGTAACCCTCCTTTGGTTCTATTCGTTGGCCTCGGCCCTTGCTTCTGTAATATTGTCACTTAGTTTTTGTTAAAACCCTCGCTGGGTATTTAGCGGCTTCGAGCACTCGTCCTGTAAGTCGATGTTGGTTACTTTGTGAGGTGGTGGTTCATTGATTCAAACCCTCGTCCTATAGCTTTTTTTTAATGTTTAGTTATTTGAAACCCTAGGGTTTGTTCGAAACCCCTGTCCGCCGGTTCCGTCGGTGACTCCTTGCTGTATTTGTTTTGGTTTATGATTGTAACAAATATTTGCCCGAAACTCTGTTTCGAGACTCTGTCTCTTTAATGAAAATTTTGTTCAAAAGAAAATGTGAATGCCTGGATTGAGTTTGCTTTATTACAGTAGGTTAATCAAAATGATTCAGTTGCATATTTGTTACATTCCGCACTTGCTCTGTTTATAAATATCACGTGAGGGTTTGGTTTCGGGTTACCTGAAAATTTATCTGTATGCACGAATTCTCGTTCTGTCTGGAAATGTTATTTATATACTGTGCTCTGCGCTTCTCGTTAATTTCGCTCCGTCTGAAGGTTTTCTGCGCTCGCAGTTCCTCGTTCTCTTGTCTGTAGGTGGTAGTTATATCTCTATGCTACTCTGTTGTTCTCGTTGATTATCTGTCTATTTACTCCAACGCCAATTTGTTACACAGGAATATATTATGATGCATGAAAATTAACTATACAGTGGTGATATAATTGAGAAATAGAATAATGAAAATGTTTAATTTGGAAATGACTGTATTTCTTTCTTTTTCTCTGGCTTCGGCATTGTTTACAATGTTGCTCTCTTTTCTTTTATTCCCCTGAGGCATAACTGTTCTTTTCTCAAGTAGAACTGCCCCAACAGGATTGATAACTGTCCAGCAACTTGTAACTGTTTTTAACTAATACATTTCATAAGGACACTAACTAATTAACAACCTACTTCTGATGCTAATTCCTATTTAAAAATAACAGTTACCAGTTTTTAATTTACCTGGTCCTATCAACCTTCTGGAAAATAAAACAAGTAAAGAAAATAAAATAACTGACAAGTTTTGACACCTGTCCAGCTATGCATAAATGACTGTGTGTTCTAGTCTCTCCCTGAGACTGTCAACCACCTTCTGTCTCCTCAGAGCTGGATGCTCCTGCATTAGTAAAACTAAACTTGGTTAATGTAGAGGAGTTGGCTTTGACTACTCTAAGCAACCACCTAGGGATGGAGGAACAAACCTATATAATCCGGATTGAACTAGGAAAATACGAGATTTGTTGAAAAGATTAAATTTTACCTCATGTTAAGAATGACTTAGTATGGTGATGATAATGAGTTTAAAAGTATATGCGGTTAAGTGTAATTTGTTTCTATGGAAATTGATAACAAAATAGGAAGTCTTTGTTAACAGAGGACGAAACTTAGAGAAATATTTCTTAGCTATTATTAAAAATATAGTTGGGTTGCTATATGGATTTGAACAATAGGAGTGTTGAGTAATCTCAACACCTTCTTGAAGTTTATAGTTGGGTTGCTATATGGATTTGAACAATAAGAGTGTTGAGTAATCTCAACACCTTCTTGAGGTTTTTATAGTTATAGGTTTAAATTTTATAAACTATAATGATGGATAGAAGATAAACAAATGTGGTTTTTCCTGTAAATATTAAGCAGAGAGAGAAAGTAACTAGTATTAAAATGCATTCTCATATCTAAATAATGAATTAACACTCGTAAAGCTATCCTATTATAACATTGTTATTATAACATATAAACAATGTGCATTCTAGATGAATCTATAAACAATCGAGCATAGTAATGAACCGTAGCAATCTTGAATACAAGAGAACTGAGGATTTGATTGTCTGCTCAATATAGTCTACTATTAAAAAAAAAAACAAGAAGAAGACAGTTCACCCAAATTATCCTTATATGTAAATATAATTTGGCATCGAGCTCTTCATGCTCTGCATGAATACGAGGTAAAAAAAAAAAAATAATCGCAGTCTATGGTGGCCTCTATTAACTACACATTAAACCAAAGGTTTATTTTCCGGAAAATCTTATGGGCATGTCAGGAAGAACTGAAATCGACATACGAAAACGAAGGAACATGCAAAGTATATTTCTAAAACTTCAAATGAAAGGAGAATACATTCGAACAATATAATGGGAAAACTTTAAATAATTACAGAGCTAATACTTGATATATGTATAAAATAATTCCTTTAATAATAACGACAGCCAACATAACAAGGTATTAAACCCTTTTAAAGATTTCAAAGCCAACATAGGCTTGTCGCAATTAGAATGTACAGCCACAAAAATGGAATATCAATATACAATTACAAACTAGGAACTCTCCCATGGGAACAGTGTTTCCCAAAAAACTCCATCATGGAATGGTGGAAAAGAAAAAACCTGATGCTTTGCAAATTATGGACCTGGGACATTAAGGTAGCATTAGCTATAATGTTGTAGCGATTGCAACTGAGTAAAAGAGACAATGAAAAGTATCAAACATCATACCTGTATCTGTCAAGATAGACAAAAAAAACACCCAGTTAGACATATACATAGAACAATAATTTCATTCACGAATTCAATCAATATATCATAAGGTAAATGATCACCTTCAGTAAGGATGGAAACTTTGTCGTGACTGTAGTAACACGCCTGTGTCATATAGGAAGGGAAATATGTTTCTAAAAAGTCTTCCCAGGAAAACAACCAGGACTAAGTGCAGTGATGAGGTAGAATAGGAAGATATGGGGTGTACCAGATGTAGTAAGGTACAGGATAAGATTGAGTGCATGGGATGACCGCGTTCTGTTTTATTAGTCAAAGTCAATTCCTGAGTGAACTTTTCCATGCAGTCAAAGCATCGAAAATGAGAAACAAGAAAATTGTAACTCTAGTAAATTCTTGCAAACTTTGAGTGAAAAGAACAAGAAATTGCAAGATGGGCATAGTAATACCTGTGTCGGAAAATCCTGGAAGTAGAGCAGGTTACGCTTGGGTCGAGACTAGTTCGAGTTGTCCCAAATTCAATATACTCCCCAGGAAAGTATGCACAGAAAATTTCTAAATGGGATGAAAAAGGAGAGACCCAAAGGGTCAGGAATTACATTGGTGCATTGAAGAAAGACTTGTTGATCAAGCAAACACAGTAAGCATTGTCGTTTGCCAAAAAATAGGCAATAAAGATTTACCCTCTACAACAAAAGACTTGAAGGATTAATCCATTGTTGCTAATCATAAATTTAAAGGAAAGAAAAAAGAATAATGATTACCAAAAACCCTAATTAAGAGCACAAGAATCACAGGAAACTTGTTTTAAACGATCAATATTCGGAACCTACGAGTAAATCGGTATGGTATGGTGGCCACTGAAGTGCATAAGAAGACCCATCAAAATTTACATCTCATTCCCAGGGTTTTGATTGCAAAGAGCTAAGCAGTGCCATATGTAGGTTTTACGAATGAGGAATGACTTGTTCAAACAGGTTACTCATTGATGAACATGGGTCGAACCGTCTTACTGAAAAATGGACAACATACCTGAATTCTATCACAAATGACGAGATGGAATGGTGATAGGGTTTAAGGTTGGAGGAATAAATTGCGACCATTGGATCACCTCGATCATTCCAGAATGGATGCAATAAAATGGTATAGAAGTCTACCTACTTCCATCATTTCATCATTAAAATATTTGCATTCTATCTTTCACACTTACTATGGAAGAACATATCTAACAAAGTTTCTTGGTAAATATTGTTATGATCAAGTCATGGAAGGACACCATGATGGTGGATATATAGAATTTAGAGGATATATTCTACATTAGTGAAGATAAATATAAACCTAAAGAGATATAGGAATTGTGTTTATCTTTCTTTGATCCACTAAATCAAGGTTACTGTTTAAATGAGCAAGTTGTTGATTCAAGAAATTGTGAAGAAATTATTTCATAGAAAAATATGAACCAAGTGTTTTATTTTCTTTATCAAAATTTCATACTAACTAGTATCTCAAAAGAATATAAAGACACATGCTTGCATTCTAAAGAGACTAATTTTTTTATAAATATGGTTGGCATTCGTAAATCTTTTAATTCTTCCTCTAACATCAATAACAAAGACATGTAAAGAAGTACATAACATGCTATATGCACCTAGATGTATTAACCAACAATCAATTGAAGAGGATACTTTTAAAAAATGTTGTTCAGACATTCAACTACCTTTCAATGCTACAAAATAATTGATATGTGATGATGTTTTCAACTCTTGATAAAATGGTTGTTATTGATCTCAAAGGTTATTTAGCTGAACGCGATAATGATATAGGCTTAAAGATCGTCATGATATATTTACAGAAAGGTATGGTTCACCCTATAATGCCTCTTGGTTGAGGATATATGAATTTTTGAAGTCAAAAGGTGTAATTTGGGCCTTAATGAAGTCGACCCTCTTGAAAGACAGGTTGGCCCTAATAGATGTGAATTTGGCCTCGTTTGGGGGTCAAATATGCCTATAAATAGGTCTTCTCCTCACTCAAATTGGAAAGGAAAATGGTGAAGAAAAGAATAACAATTCTGAACTACTCATGATTAGCTTAGAAAGGTTCATACCTCATGAACCAAGGAGTTGAGAAATATTGAACGGTTAAAAGTTTGAATGTTTTTTTGGTTCTAGTTAGGGAGTTTTTGAAGAATTTTGATCAATATTTAAAGTGCATTTTTGGAGCAGCTGCGAAAAAAAAATCTTCCCTGATCTGAGACCTAATTCAAGCCTATTGCCACACTATTTTTCGGCCTAGTTTAGCCTCATTTTGGCCCTGTCGCAATGGCAAAAAACCTCAGATTTTGGATTTGTAGCAACCTCACCCTTCATTCCTACAACTACCTTAAATTTTAGCCATGTAGTTCCCTCAGATTTAGCCCTTTGAAACCCTTTGTTTTTACCGTGTGCAAACTTCATTCTCGACCTTTGCAACCCTATTCTTGCCCTATTTTGGAGTCAATTTTAGGTGTTCATTTGAAGCATGTTTTGAAGCCTATCTCGAAGATGTCTCGGAGCAGAACTCAGCCTTGCTTGAAGGTTATTTTGGAATGTTTTATAAAGATATTTATGATCTAATTAAAATGATGAATTGATAACTTTTAAAGAGAGGTATGTATAAAAGGTTGAGGAATTGTTGACAAGTTCATGCCTGAATAGGATTTGTTTCCTCATTCTATTTCCATGTTGGAGCTTGGGATTACTCAAGAAGATTGGTGTCCTCGCTCTATTTCCAAGTTGGTGCCTACGATTTTAAAAAAGGATTGGTTTCCTTATTTGATAAGTTGGAGCCTAAATTTGTATAGGATGATTAATGTCCTAATCATTGTTATTGGAGCTATAATATACAAATTTTTTATTCATTTTCGAATTCTTGTGTCCTGTCATGGTTTATATTTTGTAATTGTAGCATGTTTTAAACTAGAAAAATAAATAATTGAATGAAATATTGATTCAACATGTCTTAATATTTGTAACAATTAGTGTCGGATCCAACTTCTTCATATCACCTAACAGCTAGAAGAATGTTTTTCCAATCACAATGGAATGTAAAGAGGCACTTAAATTCCCTCACATTTATGGAACAAATTTTACATTCTAGAAGATTAGAAAGAAGTACTATGTGACATCTCTCTTAGTTATAGATGGATAGAAGATCCCATCTCCTCTTCCAAAAAACCAAGATGGGAATAAGGCATAGGTAGCGAATGATAAGGCTTTGAACTTTATATCAAGTGGTCTATGAGATTCAAAATTAACCAAATTTATGTGTTTTGAATCAACTAAAGAGATGTGGGACAAGATTAATAATGTCTAGGAAGGATATGGCAAGGTAAAGAAGGAAAAGTTTAAAGCATTCAACATAAAATTTGAAAGTATAAAAATGAATGATTAAGAATATATTTCAACCTATTTCCTCTGAGTAAATGAAGTAGTTAACTTTCTCAAAGGGCTTCATAAAGATGTCAAAGAAAGGAGAATTGTCCAAACGGTTTTGATATCTCTTCTAGATCATTTTAATGCTAAAGTTTTGGACATAGAAAGATTAAAATATTTTGAGACTTTATCAATGAATGAGCTTCATGGAATTCTCACATCATATGAGATCAGGTCAATAAATCCAACCGAGAAGGAATCTACATTCAAAACATTATTCATGAAGAAAAGGAAACATCAGAGATTGCTTTAGCAATGAATCTCACACTGAAATGGTAAATCTTGTTAGGAGGATAAAGAAAGGATCTAATATTAAAGGTAGGTTACCTCTCATTTGTTTCAAATGTGTTAAAAGAGGACATTATGACGACAATTTTCCTATTAAAGATGACAATGATGATAAATAAGAACCTAATAAAAGGGTGTTCAAAAGGGGAGGCTTAGAAAAGAATAATTTTTTCTCCAAGGAAGATAGTGATATCTCTAATAAATAATATCTTAATGAAAATAAGAAATAATATTAATGTCCTTCTCAAATGGGGCAGTAGAATCAGAAGAAGAGGAAAAGATAGAAAAAATGGGTTAATTGGAAGCATAATTTATTAGTGCCTTAGAAAAAAATGATAGACTAATAAGGCATAATGAGAAGTTAGCTAAAGGTATCATCTCTTTCAAAACTAACAAAGAGAAAGCTAAGTGAGTAGAAGTCTTGAGTAATAAAATAGAAGAAAAGGAAGAAATATGTGAAAAGTTAGAAGCTAAAGTTGTATCCGTGAAAAAAACTTGGACAAGCTCAACAAAAATTTGAAGAGCTCCCAAACTCTAGACACCATTCTAAACTGTCAAAGGTCACCATACGAAAATTCCTTGCTTATTTATACAAGTGAATCAAGTAGCTCATAAAAGGAAGTTCCTAGTACTTATTTGGAAGGAAACCTTGGAAGCTTCATTAAAAGCAATGCGAAAAAAACCCAAAACTTTTGTCAACGTCCTCTAAGGGTCTCCTCACAATCCTCATAGCAGTCCAATGTGAAACATAGATTAACCAAGGAGTGAGACTTAAAAGAGAAAACACTCCCTCAAAATAAATGACTCATCAAGGCAATCTTATACTAATAAGTATTCAACTATATTCTTTGGTCATTTCTTCTTATGTAAAAAATTTGGTCATCGGGAAAAATACCACAAAGCTTATAACACTAATCATCGATATCCAAAATTTAATTTTGTTGACAATAAAAGAAAATACCATATCAAAACTCATAATTTTTTTGCTCCCCTTTCCAATTATAATACAAAATGTTACAGGTGCCACAACCTAGGTGAAGAAGCACAAAAATGCTTACTAAAGTCAAGAAAGTGATTATGGAAAAGGAAAACTAAAGAATATGCACCTGATAAATATGGGCTAGTTATCTATGTTCAGAACAAGGAGAGTTAGTGGTTTGTTGACAATGGATGCTCTAGGGACATGAAAGGAAACTAGAAGAAGTTCATCTCTTTAAGAAAATAGAAGAAAGGAAATATGACCTTTGGAGATAATGGGTATGCTAGAATTGTTTGAATAGGCATCATGAGTCTCAACAACAACAAGGGAAAAGCATGTTTGGTCAATTTAGTGTTTTCTAAATTGCTATCATAAATTGTCAACCCGGGGCTCGTAAGCTGATGAAGTGAAGTGTACAATATATACTTAAGTAGTCTTTCCTAGTTCTTTTTGTCGTTTTTAGTTTATGTCTAAATTATCTTCCTATTATGATATGATGAAGTTATAAACAAGTGAGTGAATGTGTGTGTATGTGATGATTTCTAAATGCTTCTTAAATTCTAAAGAGAAAAACTTGCATAATGACTTGAAATGGGATTGAAGCATCAAATGAAAACGAAGCATTAAACAAAAGACTAATGGCACTAGTCCAATACCTTTACTGTTGATAGAAATGAAAATGATATTTACATGAGCTCTGCTGAAAGCAAAAACACTACTCTAGTAATCCAAAAATTAAATGACAAATCACACTACTTAATTCTCCCTTAACATTCTTCCTTTAGCTGAATTAATCATGTGAAAAAGAAGAGTTAGGAGTGAATTAGCAATATGAGTCTAAAAACTAATAAATCAAGCTGCAGTTAGAGAATGTTTTTGTCCCAAAAAGTTAGTGAATTATGATAAACAGAACCATTAAGAGATTAGAAACTTGACACAACTTGATAAAGTAAACCAAGTAAAGAAACTAGCTAAGTAAGTAACTAATGAAAATCTCAGTAAAAAGTCAGTAGTTGAGATAAGACAACTTCAGATGCCACTAGTACTGAAAAGAAGTAAAAGCACACTGTCCCGGGCTCCTAATCAAAGCTGTAAAAACACACTGATCAGTCATGAAGATTACAGAAAGGTAAAGAAGAATAATTCAGAACTGTACATTAATATACATGATCAAGTAAAGAAAAAGAAATGCAGGAAAGTAAATTCAAAGGCTACTATACAATGGTTGTAGCAGACAGGGGCCCTCCATCCACTTCAACCAATTAAAATATCAGCTACGCGGATAGAAACAGAACTGTCTTCTTTCAATTAAATCAACTCATAATAAACACAGTGGGAAGCGTAAAACGCTTTATAAAAAGGTCTTCAAAACAGAGTTTATAGCAGCAAAATATTAACTGAAACCAGACTAACTATTCAGCGTGTGGAAACGCTTTATTTATCGCAAGAACATCAACTGTCCTGTGCGTAAACTAAGCTAACTAACAGCTAGGAAAAAGACACGTTCAACAGCACCGAGCACGGATCTAGGGAACGATCATCATGGTTTAATAAATCTGGTGTTGGATCCTTGTCCCCTGCAATCTTCGTGGCTAAAGGAGAAGCCAGTTGTGACTTACATGCTCCAACCGAACACGCAGAGCCGTGCCACCGTTTGCAACCTTGCCTTTTGACCAGAGCTACCTCCGCGTTGACCAAGGGTGTTGATGGCCAGTTTGGCTGAGCTGATAGCACACGTACCATGTACACAGTCATAGAAACTTGCCCATGTGGCTCTTTTCTCTGGAAGACACCTGGATCATATCAAACAAGAAAATGGCTGCAGAATCTGGGACCGGCTGCGAAATCAGAGATCGGCTGCAGAAACCTGTAACAACTGCGGAATTGCAGCACTTGAACCAAAAATCTAAACCAACAGTCAACCATTAGCACAATTAGCAAATCATGTTAAAAAGTCCTACAATGCAATGAATTGAACAAGTTGATGAAGGAAATGATGACAAAAGAAGGAAATGAGTAGGAAAAGGTTGTTGGGAGGATGGGTAAATGAGTGCAGGTTTGAGGCCCAACAATACCCTCGATTGGGAGCCCAAGAAACCCATGCGCAATTGTATAATGTGTCTAGAAATGCAAAGTTTTAAACGAGAGAGGACACCTTGGTTGGAGGCACGTGAGGAAGTATGGTGCATAAAATGCAAAGGCCAAGGGCATGACAAGGACCATTGTCTAGTGTTCGTGAACTACATGGTAGGAGGAGGGCTGATGCCGTGAAGACTGGAGGCACAAGTAGGGTAGAGCATGACATCTTCACTATGTCATGCAATCTGTTAAATAGGAGGAAAACACACTATGGATAATTGTCATCTATTGCAGAAGTATATGCAGACATCCCAACAATTGTTTTTTTATTTCTGCAGTATGTCATGATGAATGCACATGCCAAAGCTACAAACTAATGATGGATCGAATTCCTGCCTATAGGGTACATATCGAAACATGAGCCCTTGACCCAAATGCAAGGATGGTGTGTGCTGGGTTTCAGGGGCACGGTCGAGGTCAAGGTAGAATGGGACTAGGAAGGGGTTGCAGAAAACTAATTTTTTACAATTACAGAGGGCCAGGGCACTATTCCCGCAATTGCACAAACCTAGCAAGAACATCATGTTGGTACTGTACTCAATTTGATCAAGAGGTAGAGACTGCCCTTCGCTGATAGCGAGGATGCATGAAAAAGAGGTACTCCAACCCCCTCTCACTCAAAGTTTATAGATGATGAGGTCTGAGTCGCGTGAAGAAGACTTGAATATAAACATGATGCTCAGCAGGGTTATGACCATAGAAAATGATAAAGGGAAGCAGCCATAAGAAGGTGCGTGGGTTTGCAACGCTCCTACAAAGGAACCCAAATTTGATCTAGAACACATGAAGGAGACATTCATGGAGACATTCATGGAAGCTAAGAAGAGCTTCACGGAGGCCTCCACTTCAGGTAGTAAGGATCAACTAGAACCAGGGATGGATCCTTCAATTCTCAGTACCTTTCTGGAGACATGCCTAAAACTATTACGTGATAGCAAGGTAGTTAAAGGACTATAGGAACTTATCAGTAGGTGTGCGGTGTTAGGAGAACCCTGTGTGGTTCAGAAAATTGGAAAGCAGGCATTGCGCATAGGAAGGAAAATGAGGTTGACTTCGCAAATCGGTGAATATGAAATGAATCAGGTAATCCTAGATCTAGGTTCAGATGTGAATGTACTACAAAAGCAAACATGGGAACACATGGGCAGACCCACACTACAATGGTCCCCTATTCAGTTATGAATGGCAAACCAGCATAAGATTTTTCCCATGGGAAGATTGCAAGGGCTAACAGTCGATATTGAAGTTGCGAACGTGGAGACAGATTTTGAAGTGATAGAGATTATCAATGACAATAATCCTTATCTCACATTACTAGGAATACACTAGGCCACCAATATGAATTGAGTCATAAATTTGAAGAAGTGCAAAATGATCTTTGAGAAAAAGTCACTACACGTAGTAGTACCGCTAGATCCAACTAAAGGAGCATGATACACTAAACCGGTGCTCGACGATGATAGTGATGATGATCTCGATTGTATTTACAATATAACTACATGAGAACATGATTGAGTGAATCCAACTACATATGGAAGAATTTCGTGGGAATGTGAAAGCTCCTGCACTTTAGATTCGGACGAAGAAGTAGAACGATGGTAGAATTGGTTACATGAAGTAACAATGCTGAATTGCAACATGATGATCAGATCATTGCGTTGCGTGACAACAGAGGCAAGAGAGATGCCAACAAATGATGGATTAATATCAGTGGATGAATTTCTGAGCAAATTTGAAAGTGTAGTACTAGAATAGCAGTGATTTGATGCTCTGAAATGGGCGCTGCATGCAATGCCTGAATGATTGTGGGGTACGCATCAAGGAAATTTTGAGGATTGGTGTGGATGCAGAAGAATGATGCACCTATGTTTTGGAAAACCTTGGCTTCGAATGAAAGCCAATCAGTAGGGGTGGAACAAATTGCATGCCCACCTTTCTTGATGGGTACAAACATATGATTTACAGCCTCCAAAGGTGCACACCACCCTTAGAGTAGAGAATTGGACCAAAGCACAGTAGTAGGAAAGGTGATGCATGCTAAAAATTCTCCATGACAAAGTATTTGATAAGGTGTGCAAAGTATTGAAAAAGGTTCACTAGGTGAGACGAAATCATTGGGACCTGTGCATGCCAGCAGCTCGATGGGCCTATAGGACCATGTGGAAAACCTTGAACATGGAGACGATTCCAAAGGTGCGGAAGAGAGTAGAGACTGTAATTTATGAAGAGAATACAAAAAGGAATCCACACGTAATGGCTCCCGCAATGGTGATAGTGTGCGATGAACAGGAGGAAGAGATCACACATCTACACCAGGTTGAACATATAAGGATTCAATAAGCCATCCGACGAGGGAACATTAGACTTCATGAAAAGGATCGGGTATGATTGAGGAAGAAAAGCATTTTGATGGATGCTGAGATCAAGAGGCTATCAAACGAGATCACATAAGCATGTCTCGTCGATAAACTAAGGATGACAAAGCAAGATATGAATGATGATATCACTGCATTAGAATATTGTTGCCGAGAATTTATGACTTTACTACCATGGCTACTACTACACCTTACCAATTGCAATAACGAGGGGAATACAATACATACAATAGAATGCACTGTGCTGGTTGTCGTGAAGGCAATTGAGGAATCTCCATGGACCATGCCGAAAGACGAGTTAAAGTCTCGCACAGGTGGTATGACCAGCTGACTAACTATAGGGAGTAGTGTCTTAGTGCTCCAAGCAGTTGAAAGAGAGCACCAGACTATAAAAGAGTCTATTTGGGAGCTGTGTGATGAGGGAGTTGCACGTAGAATTAGCATGTCACAATAGTCACGACTGCGCATGGGAGGTTACGCTACCATGCGAGTACGCTGGGAAGTGATCATTGGTGTCACTATTCATGACAAGATGTTCGATTTAAGGTAAAAGGGAGTAGGCGACAGGCATTTAAGACATGAATTAAGGGCAAGATTTGGGGCAATCTTCTACCAAGAAAGCATTGGTGGCCTAGAACTGGGGGAAACAGTCGAATTTGAATTCAAAAAATACTATAAAACTCTAGGGTCTAACCACAAGACAACACTTGCCCATTTGATATTAGAGCATAGAGTGTTGAGCATCGAGCAAGATTTAAGACCTGAAGTTTGCGAACACCCAGAGACAGCTCAAATAGGATGATGACTACTAAGAGAGGTTTGGGCTCGGCAGAAGGAACCACCAACAAGGCTGTGCTGAACCCCACGGTACATGATGTTCCCAGACACACTGGGGTCACATCAAAAATCTCAAAATCACATCGGACGCCGAGGCCCAAGAAAGATAAGCAAGCAATGGAACCATTTTGCATGTCCCTGAGGAATCCACAGTTCAGTAAACTCTCAATGGAAGAAAAGGACAAGGTTGTCTCCATTGAGACAGATGAAGAGGATGAGGACCTGCAGGCTCTCATCGATGAGATAGAGTAAGTAGAAGACATGGAAGAGGACATCTAGCCAATGCGCTCTTCAACGAAATTGCCCGAGTTCGTCCCTCTGCAGAAAGGGAAAACCAAGATACCAAAGGACCTAGATGCCACTAAGAGTGCACTCTAGACCCCGCTCCTCCCTGATGGAATTGTGTTTGAGGGATCACACCTTGGTCACGTGCCCATAATGAAGTTTGAAGATTGGGACCTCATAGACAGTGAGAATTTCCCAGACTTAGAGACGGAGAGCCTCATGAAGTAGAGCACGAAGGGGCCAGTCACAACACTAGAGCCATGGAAATGGATGTGCAGTGTGGAGAAGGCCAAATTACTTCATTTGTTGTGGATTCCACACTTTCACTGTGCGCCTATCACTATTTTCATTATAAGGCAGCTGCTTTGCCTGGTGCATAATGGGTAGTTATGGCTGGAGAAGTCTATTCGCATCATAGTGGATCTCATCCATAGAATTTCCCGGCTTCCCTATAAGGGAAAGGACCCCGCAGCCATAGCAGGAAAAAGTAGAGATTTGGAGCTCGCGAAGGCCGTGAAGAAAAAAAACAATCTTCAGAAGAAAAAGAGGGGTTATGCAATCAACAACATCAAAGATAAAGGGGTGCATGTAGCCACCCAACTCCTGACCGGGAAGGTAATGAGAAAATGTCGTGACGATGAGGTATTAGCATCGGTAGTTGCATTGGCTAAACAATGCGTGGAAAGGGTCCAATTCAACTAGGCCGACTTCCTCTACGAGGAGTTCTTGACCAACTACAAGGAAGCCCAGGAGCAGGGCAAGAGCTTCCACTACGAGTGGTTTCACTTTTCCATTTTACTGGTAATAGGGGAACTGCCTGAGGATAGTCAGTTCCCTACCATTGAATAGGGCTTACCAGAGGCTACAAAGTATGCTTCACTCTGGGCCGCCAAGGACACAAAGCAGATTTGTGAGATAAAGATCTTCTAGGTGCTCATAGAGGTAAGCATTCGAATGTGGATGAACAGACAGCTGTGCCTATCCCCCACAGTGCACAACAATCTACAGAGATTTGTAGACTTCAAGGAGGACATGCATAATATTTACATCAAGGCACGTAAGGATGCAGTGCAGCAATGGACCAAGCTCCCCTTCATCACTATTGATGACACAATCTTTTTCGTGTCAGAATTATGGCCCCCCAAGTGGTGTGCCCTGGATCTGGTGGAACTAGATAGAACAACAGCATGGAAACAAAAGGATGAAGCGAAGTTGTGTATCACGAAGTTGGCCAAGAAAATGCACAATGAAAAAGCGACTGCAGAGGTAAGGGCTATTTGCGAGGTAGCAAAGGCAGCTGCAGAACAGGCAAAGGCCATCAAAGAAGCAGCATCAGTGTAGGCAATAGGGACCACCATAACATAGGATGAGGAAGGTCAGGAATTGTCTATAGGATAGGAAGCGGAGGGCATAGAAGAAGGCGCGGACTGGGGCACAACTTCCACCTAGCTAAAAAGGTTTCGCATCAGAGAGAGATTGGGTCCACGAAAAAAGGTCAAGGTATCCAAATTGGCCATCAACCTGATCACGTTAAAAGAAGGTGACCGATACGACATCGGCAACGCAGTTTATGAGGTAACCAAGGAAGTGCTCCAGGAAGCCTTTTCGGAGCAACAGATTGTGTTGGGGGCCCTAAGGGTGCAGTTGCAGGAACTACAAGTGTAGTGCCCATAGGAAGGAATCGTAGGCACCTATGGCGTAGTAGGAACATCAACAGCAGAGCAGCTGCTACGTGCAAAGATGGCCAACACGATAGTTCTACCGGAAGGACTGCTAAAAGCAGAGAACGATGATGATAGAGCCGCGGTGAGTAGGATCAAGGGACTTGACCTTAATTTGGCTGCCCTTCCGTGAGACATTGTACCAACTGTAGGATAGCATAACAATAGAGCTCTGTGCCAGGGAGGGCTACACGATCCAGGTGATGAGTGAGAAAAAGATCAACATTGAACAACTCAGCATGCAGCATGACGAATTGGTGTCACAGAACCATTAGATCATGAAGACAGTTGATGAAGCATGCTAGTGAGTCCCAGAGTTGTCCATCGTTGCAGACATACCAACAGAGATGTGGATCCATTGTCTGGCAAGTCGAGTCCAAAGCACATGCAAGGAAACAATGCGAGTGCAGCCAGAGTTGAACCTACATATTGCTAAGCTGTGGCTAAAGACGCAACCTTCCACTCCTCTAGAAGTTAGAGAGCAGTGAATTAGTGCTATTCAAACAGGACTGGAATACATTGGACAGGTAGTGCAAGACTCCCTTTGACATCCTCACATCCTTGCAAGAGGACCCCAATGCACAGCACCTGGAAATAGAGGCGCGAGATTCATGAACAGTATGATAATGTGAGGGGAACTGTACAGACAATCGTCCTCACACAACGGCAAGAAAAGATGCAGCAAGGGCACTAAAAGAGTAGGTGGATGCCACCAGAGAGAAAGATGCACTTCTCAAAGCCGCATCCATCCATGGATTGATGAGGCCTTCACCATTACGGGAGATATTGAGGGCAAGCTTGTACAGATGCAGGGACTCTACACGCAAAGGTAGGCAGTTGATCCTCACAAGTAAGCATTAGAAGAGCACGTGCAGCAAGTCCAGCAAGCCGCAAAATAGTGCATCACGGACCTCCGAGCAGTACGAGACTAGTAGGAGGGGCTCCGTGCCAAGATCGCCGCACCAGTAGAGTGACCTGGGATGAGTCATGATGATTATGTTGGAGGCCTATTGGGCGTGGAATCCCCCCACAATGTGTTTTTGGGCTTAAAGCGCAAGATTTGGTCAAATATTTTGTAAGAATCAGCTAATTGCAGGTGCGGAGTGCAAAGTATAGGATGAGTCATAGGGTTTCCACCCTAAAGTATTGTAATATAATGTAAAGTCATGTTGACCTACGCATGGTCCATGGACCATGGCATTGTATAAATAGAGCCAGGCTCTAAGTTGTAAAGATGGCAAAGGAAGAAGAAAGGAAAAGGAATATGAATTATTCGAGCATAGAGGAAGATTCAAGTGTATTCAGTCGTAGTAGTAGGAAGAGGCTTTGCAACTGAGTTCGCAGAGGCCTAGTAGAGTCCGCAGCTAAGTGTGCCGACCCCTGCATCTGAGTGCGCAGGGTGGTGTCGAGTCTGTAATCTTGATTGAAGAATAATAAAGAGAAGTTAATTCCTATTTCTGTGTATTTGTTTGTGCATTGCCTTCTTTACATTTATACTATTTTATTTATTGCGTGCACTGATATGATTGCTAAATATGTTGTAATAATCATTATTCTTACACAAATAAGTTAAACAACTGGGTAATAACAGATTGAATAATAAGGAAATTGGGTATTATATGGGTTGTTCCCCAAGTAGGGCTGCATGGAAGCAGTATCACAGGTTCTGAAGGAATAGCAAGTGTGCACAGGGTCAAATTGTGGACCTCCAGAATCTCATCAGATATCCCCAAGGTGTGAAATCCTAGTTCTAGCACCCTCCCATACTACTTCAGCTGAGACCTCAGTCCGCGCTCTGCAGACTATTGTTAAAAGGGCCAATAATACCGGGATTCGCTTGGCTAAATCACTTCTGGACCTCGGTCAAGCCCATACAAACCAACACTTCCATTGTTCCTCACCTCATCCATGTTTAATAAGACAAGTAAGAAACCCTCAAATGAGGCATTCTTAGTGTAATTGTTAATGACTAATTGGATCCTTTGTAAGTGCGTGATAGTTTCAGTGATCACTATCACTGTTATGAGTCTAAAGGTGGCCAAAAGGATTGGACATAAAACTTCACAGCCATATAGAAGTATATGTGCTTTCGATTTTGCAAAAAGTCGCTTCCATAGGCCTAATCAAAGTTTTTATAGGTTCACTTTATAGCACATCCTAAAGTGTTTTTGAGTATGTGTAGATTTGCATAATTGTTTTGTTTTTACACCCTTTTTCCTCCATTTTCCTCTTTTTCATCATCACTATCAACTCAATAAAAGAAGTAAATCATAGATTTTCATAAGATAAAATCTCTCATATGTCTTATTTTTCATATTCATTGATGTGCCTTGTTATTATGATAAGGATTTCATTGGATACATAATTAACATGATTCTAAAGCTATCTCCATGGTTTGCAAGGTTATGGTTCACAACCGAAGCAAAGAAGCACATAGGTGGTTTAGGATTTATCCCCTCATGGATCTCCTCCTATTCACTCGAGCCAATTCACTAAAGGTATCACATAGTGGCATGGTTAAAGGCACAGGTCAGACACATAGTAGCAGAAGTCTAAATGCATCATGTTTATTTGATTTTCTTTCCAAATAGAAAATCATCAAGATAACCATTTTACTGTTAAGTTTTGAATTTGAATAAGGATTTGTTAAAATACCTGTAGGTGTAGAAGTATCAAACTATTGAGCATGCATTTTATATATAAACATGTATCCTTTGTATAGGATTACAAGGAAGTAAAAGTTAAATTTCTGAAGAATTGGGAAATAAATCTTTGTTCTCATATGGAATTAAGGTTACCTTTCTGTTACTCGATATGTATGTGAGGGTGATTTATGCCTACTGTATGCAAATGGCCCCTGCAGACAGTTGACATTTAGTTTATTTCATCTTATTGCTTCTGTTATCATATTGTCATTTAATTTTAGTTTAGTTTCCTTATTTTTCTATTTCATCATTTCGTTATAATTTAGTTAAATCTTGTTATTTCGATTATCATTTCGTTATTTCATTTGCGCTTAAATTTCTTCACAATCAGTTTAGTTCTTCAACATTTTTCGCTTAATTACAGTCAATATTTTTAGGCTTTTAGAATCAGAGTTGTATATGCTTTGCAGAAAACTTTTGAAGGGTCATTTTATTTCTCCTAGAATCATTTGAATTTCAATACTTTGTTTTATAAAAACAAGGTGTTGAGGATAGATTCATAATATCATAATGATTAACATAAAATGATTTAGAACGGCACTTAATATAGGTATGACCAAGTAGATTAGTCTAACAATAGCTTAACCTCCACTTATTAATTTGTAGAAATCTAACTCTAATGTAATAGGAACCTAGATAACAACAAAAATACCAAAACAAATATAACCATCATCCTACAAACTAAAGGAATGTATTCTAGCATATATAGTGCACTTGCACTTCATAAGTTTACCAACTCTGGTCGATAATTTATGCTTACAATTTAAGAACACTAAGTTTACCAAACATTTTTTCAGCGTTTCCAAAGAAGTGTAAATAGAAGCCTCAAAAAAAAATTCAAATAAAAACATGATATGCACAGGGAAAGGTACTCTAGAGGTAGGTTTGTAGGTCGAGGAAGAATTTTAATTCCCACATCATCACTCACTCCACCATGACCACGTAGTGCCACACCACACACACACAAACTCTAATTCCATCCATAGCAGGACAATATAGACTTCCTAATGTCTTGAAATCCAAAATCCAATCTAAAGGTTCACCAACTTCATTAAGAAAATTTGTAACTGAAGTAGATCCTACATCTACAACAATAGGAATAATTTTCCTATGTTCAACTGGAGAACAAGTTCTATCTCAAGAGTTGGAAATTCCACTTGAATAAGGGGAAGAAGAAGCCTACTTCAAACCATTGATAGAGGAACCAAGAGAACTATAAGAGAAGCTAGATAATCTTGTTGTAGAACCAGATATTTATTCTAAGGAACCCATCAAGGATGAAGAAGGAGAAGGGGAAGTACACAATGTCAATGGTGAAAAACATATGATTGTAGGAGGAGGAGGAGTAAATAGAGGATGTGGAAGAGGAGGTTGTAGAGGTAGAGGAAGAGGCGATCCAAAAACTTTTGGATTCCCTATCCTTGATACGGATACAACATTAACAATTAAAAAAATCTCACCTTGTATCCTCCCTAATTTTAATGGAATAAGAAGCAAAGACCCAGAGACATTTATCTTTGAATTTGAAGTATTATGTATATCATATGATTATCTACAGGATGCTCAAAAACTAAAATTGTTCCCTACCACCTTAAAGGATTCCACATTAAAATGGTTTATGAGTTTAGGAATGAATTCTATAAGAACATCGACACAAATGAAAGAAGCATTCTTGGAGAAATACAAGAATTATTTTATGCCTCATAACATTAAATATTTACTCTTCAAAATTATATAAAAATAAGATGAAAATATTGCAGATTTTGTTGAAAGATTTGTTTATAATATCAAAAGGGAAAAAATGAATAATTTGGATGAGGAAAATTTGAAATCTCTCTTACTAAAATCCTTTAAAGATGAGTGGATTAATATTCTCAATCTAATGGGAAAAAGAGATATTTCTCAGTTACCATTTGCAGATATTTGTGATCTATGTGTACATATTTCAAGAAGTAAAAGAAAAACAAGGAAAAATTCAAGGGACCCTCTTTTATAAAGAATAAATAAATTGATAGTCGGGATAGTAAGTAGGGAAGAAATATGTAGTTTCCTTGATAAATTTAAAACATATATTTTAGGGAGTCTCACTGAGAAAATTGATACCCTTAAAATACGAAAGAATAAGAAAGCTAAAAATGTTGCATTATCCATATTTTGTCCTAGGTTTAGAAAGAAACATGCTTTGAGAGAATGTCCTTTACATTTAAAAAGAATAGAAACATGTGTTATATGTGCATAAAATCACAATACAAAACAATTTCCCTCTATACCATGTCTTAATGATGTGTTCAGTGAAGAAGGAATGCTAAATTAGATAGACCCTCTTTACTTTATTGCCAAAAGACCATGACAAAATCCTTTAAAAAATCAAACTCAAGGTTTTAATTCTCAACAATTTGCACAATATTCACAAAATAATTGGAATCCACCTATTCCATGGCAGCCTTGGGCTCAACCACAATCTTGGAATCAAGGATGCAAAAAATCCTTATGGAAGATATTCCCAATTTCGACAATATCTGTCGCCTTATCCAAATTTTCCACCACAATACTTCCCTCAAACCAACCAGTTACCTCAAGCTCGAGCTCAAGCTCAAAATCCAAATACACTACCTTCTTTTCCATTTACACAAGGACCAAACCAATTACCCGTTCAACCACTCCCAAATCTAGACAATAAAAATTCACAACCTGTTTACAACTTACAAGGACAAAATCCTCAAACTTATATGATAACTCTGTTAGACCTGAATAATGTTCAATTAAGATTTGGTAGGGTATTAGAAATGAAGAAACCATCTGTTGTTATTCAGGAAACAAAAAATAATTCTCAAAAAGATAATAATAACTATGAAGAAGAGATTTCCCTTCCTTAGAAAGAGAATATTGAAACAAAAAAAATCTGACACATTGTAATGATATTGCTATTATAGAATAAGTATCTATCTCAAGACCACATTTTCCTGAAAGGTTGAAAATTGGTAGAGGAGTAGAGAAACAAATCATATTTCTTGATTACCATATGTTAGATGAATTGAAAAATGTCTGTATACAAATTCCTTTATTACAAGCAATAAAATAAATACTAATTTTTGCAAAAGAAATTAAGGAATTGAGTAATCAAGGATCATGAAGAAAAAGAAAATAAATAAAAAGAATTCAAATAGTTGGGAGAATCATAGATATCATGATGGGGAAGACTATAATTCAAAAATATCTAGATCCCAGAAGCCATATTGTGAAAAGACACATCAATGGAACTAAAATACCAAACACAGTGATTGATCTAATAGTAGCCATAAACATAGTGATCAAACAAACTATTGGTAAATTGAAGCTTCCTAATCTTCAATACACACCAACATTGTTACAATTAGTAGATTGGTCTATAATTAAACATGATGGTGTGTTAAAAGATATATATGTATCCTTAAATTCTTGGGAATATCCTGTTGATTTCATGAGTTTAACACCCAAGAATAATTTAGGAGGAAATCCATTAATTTTAGGAAGGCCATGGTTAGCTACAGCCGATGCGTTTATCAGTTGTAGATTAGGAGACATGCTTATCTCATATGGAATCTTGACAAAAAAAATTACATTGTACCCACCTGAAGAAACAATGATAGAAGTAGAAAATGAAGAATGGATAGATGATGATAATGATAGACAACCATTTTTCACTATTACACAAATAAATGAAGAGGGTTCAATAGAAAATAATGAACCCTCTTTATATTGTGACAACATTCAGAATTTTCAAGAACAATGCAATATTAAATATCTATCATCTAGGCAAATGTCTTTACATTCTATGGAAAAATTTGGAAACTCTTCAATAGAAATTCTTCGAGGGAAAATTTTGAATATCAATGAAAACTTGGAAGAATTACAGAAAAAGAAACTGGTAGAAACATTGCAAAAAAAATCTTATGCATTGCATGGGAATACATTGATATGAAGGAAATTAATCCTAAAACTTGCATGCATCATATTTATATTTAAGAAAATGCTAGACCAGTTCAACAACCACAAAGAATAATTAATCCAAATTTAAAAGAAATTGTCAAAGAGGAATTGCAAAAACTGTTAAATGTAAATTTCATTTATCCAATATCAGACAGTTAATGGGTTTCACCCCTAGTAATTGTTCCTAAGAAAAATGGAAAATGGAGAGTATGCGTTGATTACAGGGAATTTAATAAATCTACTTTGAGAGATCATTTTCCACTTCCCTTCATAGATAAAGTTTTAGATACATTATCAGGAAACAAATATTTCTCATTCTTGGATGGTTTTAGTGGGTATAGTCAAATTCAGGTAGCACCTAAAGATCAAAACAAAACCACATTCACCTATCCATGGAGACTTATTCTTACTAAGTACTTCCTTTTGGATTATGCAATGCCCCAACAACATTCCAAAGAGCGGTACTAGGATTTGTTTCTAATCTTATTCATGATTGTGTGGAAGGGTATATGGATTATTTTACAGTTTATAGAAATGATTTTGAAGAAGCACTTGAAAATTTAGAAAAAGTTCTCATAAGATGCAAAGAAGAAAATATTTAATTAATTCATGAGAAATTTTTTATGATGTTTAATAAGGGAATTGTTTGAGGTTACCATATTTCAGGAAATGGAATCAAGGTAGACTCATCTAAAGTAGAAATTGTTTACAAATTATCAATCCCAAGTTGTCAATGAGATGTTAGGAGTTTTCTTGTTTTTACTGGATATTATAGAATATTCAAAGAGAACTTCACAAAGATTACATCTCCACTCTTGAAATTACTCACCAAAGATTGTGAATTTAGTTGGAACCCTAAATGCAAAAGGCTTTTGAAACTTTGAAAAAGAAGATCTATGAAGCACCTATTTCAAAAGGACCTAATTTGAAATTTTGATTTTCATATATCAACTGACGCTTCAGATACAAATCTAGGAGCTGTGTTAGGACAAAAATATCTCACTTCTTATGCCATTTATTATACTAGTAAAAATTTAACTCCTATAGACCTAAATTATACTGTAACTGAAAAGGAGTTTTTAGCTGTCTTTCATGCCATTAATAAATTCAAAAATTACATAACTATATATGAAAATTTTTTTCATAGGGACCATTCTGTCGTTAGATATTTAATGAACAAACCGATTAATAATGGTAAAGTAACAAGATGGTTATTACTATTACAAGAATTTCATATCACCATTCTGGACCGACTAGGAAAAAAACACAATTGATGACTTTTCATCAAGAATTGAAAATGAGTATATTTTTACAATATCTACTAAATCATCTTGATTTATAGATATTTCTAATTATTTGGTTAGAGGAAGTTACCCTCCTATTTATTTCCTAGAGTAAAGAGAAGAATAATCCAAACAAGTGCATCTTACTCACGGATAAATGAAGAATTATACAAAATAGGACCAAATCTCATCATTCGAAGGTGTATAAGAGAAGATGAAATACCTGATATACTTGAAGCATGCCATGATGAACTATGTGGAGGTCATTTTGCTAAAAACAGAACTGCTTATAAAGTCCTTCTCTTAGGATATTATTGACCTTCCCTTTTTAAGGATGTCAAGGAATATGTTAAGAGGTGTTATAGCTGACAAAGAATGTGGATACCTATTACTTCAGATGAAATGCCACTACAACCTCAGGTACTCATTGAACCTTTTGAAAAATGGGCTTTGGATTTTGTTGGACAAATTAATCCATCTTCAAAACAAAAAACATATATTCTTGTATGCACTAATTATGTTGCTAAATGGGTAGAAGCTAAAGCACTTTCTTTTGCTACTGAAAATGTTGTAGTTTCATTTATTTTTGAGGATATTTTTACTCATTTTGGTTTCCCATTGGAAATTGTACCAAATCAAGGAAATAAATTTACATCTAGAGTAGTACTAAATATAGTGGAAGAATATAAAATCAAGCATCGGAAATCTACTCCATACCATCCACAAGAAAATGGACAAGTAGAGTCTACCAACAAAGTGATTGAAGTAATCCTCACCAAGACAGTTCATGTGAATAGAAGTGATTAGGTAGAAATGCTTCCAAAAGCTTTATGTGCCTACCATACCACATGGAGAAACACTACAAGATATACTCTCTATGAGCTTGTTTATCGGAAGCAAGTCCTATTTCCAATTGAGTTCTAGTTTAGACCTATAAGACAGTAGTCAAGTTTGGACTTGACTTATCAAAAGCACAAAAGAAAACAATGGGAAAACTCAATGAACTTAATGAAATAAGGCAAGATGCTATCCAGAAGACTAGTTTAGTCTAGCAACAAAGATTCATATGGCATGATAAATACATCAAAGAAAGAAAATTTCAACCAGAAGATTGGGCATTACTCTTTGATTCAAAGTTCCAAAATTTCCAAGGAAAGTTTCAAACTCACTGGCTTGGGCCTTATGAGTTTGAAAATGTTATTGATAATGGAGGAGTCAGAATTAGGACTATTGATGAAGAAAAATTTCCTCTCTTAGTGAATGGAAATCGTCTCAGAATCTATCATAAACCAATGACAAAGGAGGAATTTGTAAATATTTTCCAGGACAACTCTGATTTTAAGTTGGTCAAGAATTCTTCTTATTCTCCTAAAATTTTTTCTTTTTCATATATCTATATCTATAATAGATATATATATATATATTTATATATTATATATATATATATATATATATAATTATATATAATATATAGATATATGTACATGAAAATTGATAATTATTGGCAAGTTTATGCAGAAAAATCAAGGTGAAAACGAAGAATTCTTGGCATCTTAAATTTTCTTTGTATCCCATTTTCTAGAATTCCATCTTCTTTTAAGCCTTTCTTTTCAAAAAAAATAAATTGCTTCATAATTATTGATTTTCTTCAGCTCTGATAAATTTCTACAGCTAATGTGATAGAAATTTTTGATGATACAATTGAAGGATGATTGACTCCCTCCATTGCAAAGTACCTGAAGACATCATAAAAAGGAAACCAAAGGTTAGCAAGCAAACAATTAAAGGGTATGCACTTCCTTAATTTAATAATAGGGATCAAAACATTACATATATGAATTATAGGACATCCTAGTACTACCAAAAATCAAAATCATTATTGTAAAGAGTTTATCGTGTCATGTCAAACTATGTATAATCTGCCATTCACTCCTGGTCACCATAACTCACATCCTGATCCATTGAACCGATCGCCCAAATCATAAACATGAATGATCTTAATGGTTAGATTTTGCCTCACTCCCTTATACCCTCACTACCTATGCTCTCTTTATTTCATCAGCCATGCTCTCAACCTTTCCACTCCAAAAACCCTATCAAGCCGTCCTACCCTGTCAAACAAAATAGTTTTTGAAATGAAGCTTCTTGGCCATGGGAGCAATAGTCAGAACAAATCCAACATGGAAGAAATTTTTGGAGGGATATCCATAGACAAAAGAATTGTTGCAGAAGGCACAATGGCTAGAATTTATAAAGAAATTCAATGGCTTCCTGTTGATGCCTCGAAAATCACTGCAACAACATTGGGGGATAACCACCGGGTCCAGACCTTAGTACATCTCCTTTTCCGTTTGGGATGGTGGCTCCGACTGGATATAACGGGACCAGTTTCCCGATAATGAATAAAAGGGGTGGATGAGTGATGAATTGTTTGTTCTAATGATAGGCGGATAGCTTATTCTATCAACAAAAATATGAAAACTAATACTAATCCCGGGAACAACTTATTCATTTGAAATGCAGCGTTTAATAATCCTTTTCTATTCACAAGCATGTAGATGACTCTATAAAATAAACATAGATATTCATTCAAATATTACTTCATTTAAATAGTTTAAACAAAGCAATTAACACAAGATTACTGCATTTACCATTTATATCATCAATACATATATGATTGAAAGAAAAGCATGCTATAAACAGCCAATAGTGGGATGCATAAAGGATGTTGTTAAAACACATATATATAAGCGATAATAGCAAAGAGCGATCAAATGACAATTCATATAACGAGAATGAGTACAGACATAGATAATAGTACCATATGAGCTGCTTAATCAATCCCAATATCAATCGCTATTTGAAATTCTTCCTTCAACGCAGAAATGCTTTTAAACAAAGACAGTAGTGCACATTTGTATAAAAACTTTCCTTATCAAAATCAGAATGATTCGTCCAGTTTCATAAAAGAATATCCCTGAAGTACAATAGTGCAACTTCAGGGTTTAAGTCATATACAAAACTTTACGACCCTTTCTAAATGCATGAAAGGGTCTATAAATAATACTAAACTAAAAAAATCTATGAAAACAAAATCCTACTTAATTGGCATCAATTAATACTATCTATCTTCTTGGGAGCGATCTGGCAGTCGGCGATGT
>APFE030641514.1:11964-33190 GCA_000404065.3 Pinus taeda | reverse complement strand
TTTGAGTTTAAAAGGCCCTAACCAGGTATATAAAATTTTTTTTCAAGGTCGGTATTTTTTTTTCTTAAATTTTTTTTTAAATTGGAAAATAATACGTAAATTAAAAATATGAAAAAATTTCGTTAAAAACAATATTTCATGAATGAATCTCTATGAGATTGAATATAATGTTTTTTATTTACATCGACAAGAAGACGATTATGGATGCCATGGGACGAAATATAAGATTCTATGAGATGAAATATAAAAAATTACAATATAATGTAAATTATATTTCTTAAGGATGTCTCACTTTGCAATATACACATAATTTGGTATTCAAACTATACTACCAAACTCAACATGTAAGTTTGTTCAATGTTCATCACGTATGCTTGTGTCATACAATATGCTTAGGAAATCATAAACATGCACCTCGTAAGGAAAGAAACATAGACGTTCTAGTTTATATTTTTCCATCACATTTCAACTTCTAGGTGATGAGAAATTAGCATGAATTGATAAATATATACTTATTACACATGAATAAATTCACGGAGACTGTTTTTCTTGGTAGGTAATAAATCAATTGATCTCATGTAACTATAAACTCATTTTCAAATCAATATTGTCATTGCTAAATCTGGCATCTAAGATGTGTAAAAGCCCAAAGAATCAAGATGATTGATCTGATTGATCTAGGCAACCAAAAGGTTTGTCATTGTTATCTCACCAACTCTTTTCTTCTCTTCTGGTTAATGCTTCTTTGGCTTAAGAGAGGCTTCCCTAATTAGGGTTGCTAAAAAATTAAAACTATGAAGTGTAAGGGAATGCGAAGGGTAATTGCCTACCAAATATGTTTGACGAAGAGGTAAAAATTAAAGTGGATAGTGGATTATAAATCAGTGCCTAGTCCATTGGTTGAATGGAGTCATCACAAGGTTTAACTGGGAGGTTGTTCTAAAGATGTTAAAGGGATAATATGGATGAAAAGTTCAAGCTAAAAGTCCCCTTCCTTGCTACCCTATGTTGCAAAAATATGGCCAATAGTGTTGCATATGTAGAAAACACCAAATAGTTGAAGGTATTACATCTATCGAGAACCATGTTTGAGAAGCTTGAATTTATTTTTTCAGTGTGGTTCATGTACACGAGGGATTGGTGACCACTACTTTCACAAAATTATCTAGGCAGATCCACCTAAAGGGATTTCTTCCCGCTAGCTCATTAGCAGAGCCTACCCACGAGAGCGTTGAGGAGAATTGACCTTGTGACTTCCCATTAGCAAGGTACTTTTAACGATGGGAACTCGGCCAATTGAACTAACCCTTGGAGATAAGAGAAGCTTCAATTTATGAACAAAGAAGGAAATGCATACATTAACAAAATTCTAATGATAATAATACATGGAAAATGGGAGAAGTACAACTTAAATCCCTAAAGTGTATGTCTAGCTCTTTAACTATTTCAACAACAAAATAATAATGACAAAATATATACCAATATCATATCTCTTCAGCAAAAGAGCCTTGCTCCTCTTGTAAAAACTCAAGGTAAAGTGTCTTCGTTTTACACATCATTGAAAACTCCATAATTTATATTGCATAAATGTTTGGTAGATACCGGTGCATCAAAGAAGATCATGCCACTCTATACATGAAATCAATAGGTTTATATATTATGAGTACAAAAAGTATTTGTACAGTTGATTCAATAAAGGGTACCAACTTATGGTGAGATCAAATATTTTTCTACCTCCATAAGTTAGATACCAAATATTACAATTGTCTTCACTATAATAGTGGTGCATCTACCTGCTGCATATGGACTTGTCTTAGGAAGAGAATTCTATTTTTTTTTATTGAAGTAGTAACTCCTTGTATCATGCATTTTATGAACAAAATGACAATATATGGATTATGAATTGTCAGTGGTTATGGTTGGATTATATATTGTTAGTTGTTATTGTTGTTTCCAAAACATCAAATTGTTACCACATGTGATGGGTGTGAATTGTAAACTTAATGAACTATAATAACAATGATAACCTAAGAAGCGTACAATTGACCATACATCTAACATACACAGATTAAATGGGTTACTCCTTAGAATTTTCACCTCATGAATACATATATAATCTTATAGAAATTAAACCCTACAAGTGGGTTTGAAAAAAATTGAAACGCTTAGAAAAATTTCCATGCACTAATCAAAACAATGTATGGAACATTCACAATAGTCAACATGACACTAGAAAATGATGATTATAATTAGGTAATAGTTTTATGAAATTCAAATTTGAAAACTCATATCATCATGTTGAACCAATAGAAATAACTATACAAGATCATCAATGATAACCACTTATTTTTCTATTACAATGAATACAAAAATCACTCTTCCATATTAATATCTATAATATCCCATCAATAGATGGAAGTTAGAGAAAAAATTTAGTTGTTATATTAGCATACTCAATCAACAAATTAGAAAACACATTTTGCACCAACAATCACATCTCTACTATTACAAATAAGATTACATACACAACTTCTCACAAGCTCAACCCAAAACATTGTTTCACAAGCTCAAACCAAATTGGCATCTAATAAGCTCAAACTAAACCAACATCTCACAAGCTCATCAAATGAAGCCAAAACCCTATAATCATATCTCTCATATTATTCTTCTCGCTCATCAAGTAAGATAATAGTATAATGAAATGATGTGGCCCCACTTCCTTTTAAAGAGCAAGAGACTGAATGAGTGACAAAGTAGGGTAAAACCCTAACACTCAACTATGTCCATAGATAGATAACATGTTCACAAATAGAGTGATCTACATGTGCCAAGTAAGTAGGCACATGTCCACCAACTCATACACTTCACATATTTTATGCACCATAATGCCAACTCACCCACTCCATATGTTTTTATGTAACACTAGTTTTTTATGTAACAAGCACACCCTCCTAGTCCAAGTAATAAGATAGATGAGATGTGGGTTTTTAGAAAAAAGGAATTTGTAACTCTCTCCCATAGAGGAATCAACTCACAAGAGTTAAACATTGTCCAAGAAAGAGGTAAACCAACACTCCCTCTTTGCAAGGAAAGTGTTCTCTATCACATCCACATACTCCCTCAACACTTTGAACTTCCAGTGTGTTAGGGGCTTCATCAAAATATTGGACACATATACATATGAAGGAATGTAAAAAATCACCATTGATCCTTTCACAATTTTGAACTGTCTTCATAATCTTAAAGGTGTACTTACCTTGTCCTTCAACTTCGTATCAAAATTTGGGACACCAATTGTTTTCCCTTCCTTAATATTTGTGTGAGGCTCTTGTAACTTTGAAGACCATCCACACTCATCAAACTTCACAACTTGCTTGGTTTAATGTTTCTTTGCATTGGAAAGTAGATTTGATAAGCCTTAGAAGCCTCATTGTACACAAAAAAATACCCTTGATACTTGAGGGTTCAAGCTTAGTCCTCTTTTCATTAAGAATATGAAAGTTTATCGAACAACCAAAAACATGAAAATGTGATGCCACATTTATCACTAGTGAACTCCTACTCTAGTGTTTTGGCCTTTAAGATCCTATGAGGAAATTAGTTCAAGATATAAAGTTTTGTATTACATGCCTCTACTCAAAGACACATTGAAAATCCATGTCATGGATCACAACCTTAGTAGTCTCAATGATCGATTTATTCTTCCTCTTTGTAACTCAACTTTGTTATAAGTGCTAATGTTTTTCAAATTCCTCTTGATCCCCATGTCCATACAAAAGGCATCGAAATTATTGGAGGTGTACTCTCCTCAATTATCAAACATACGCACTTTGATTCTCTTCCTTTTCTAATTCTCAACTAAGGCTTTGAAATCCTTATCCTTTAAAAAGACTTCGCGCATGGTCTTCATAACAACTAGTTTTTACAAGAGGAATCATCAAGGTAGAAAAGATCATATAGATCCTCTATCAATGATGAGGAAGACATAGGCCCACACAATTTTGAATAGTTAAATTCAATAATTTCTCTGGATTTATGTTCACTGAATGGAAAAATAACTTGTTGTAGATGCTACACCAACCTCCAAAATTTTTCCCATGCATTGATTTTGTAGCCTTCCTTATGTCCATAGGAGTTTATCTTTTATTTTCTTCAAGTATTCATGCTATGACAAAATACTTATATTTTCGTGCTTTGCTTGTGGTGTATTGATCCCGGTATGATATCTTTCAAACGCAAGCTAAATTCTGACTTGGCCTTGCAGCATTATTGGGCTTGCCTCCAGAAACTGCGCAATTTTGGAAGGCAAGCCATCCTTGCTTCTAGAAATTGTGCAATCTTGGAAGGCAGGCTAACCTTGCCTCCATAAATTGTGCAATTCTTCTTGGCAGGCCAATATTGAGCATGAAAGCTACACAATTCTGGATGGCAACCCAACCTTGATGATGTAAACTGCGTAAAGAATTCTTTGAGCTCAGAAATTACACAATGCACCGAGTCAAGAAGTTGCCCAGTCCATGGGAATTGCAAAATCCTTCTTGGTAGTGTGCATGCAAGATTCCCAAAAAGGGAAAAAAAAAACAAAAGAAAAAATCATCCCTAGAAAATAGGGATTCATTAATTAGTTTTCCGAAGGTTGCACACTTACTATCTTTGGAACTTTTCACCAAGTGCCATTTTTCCTTGATTTTAGGCATGTGTATCATAAACCCTAATCGGTCTAGATCTATATAATGGACGCCCCTAGAGATCATTTGTAAATTTGACCTTGGAGCTCTAGCGTTCCCAAGGAGATCAAGGAGCCTTCGGTGGAGTTTGTGGCACTTTTCTGGGTGAGTTTTTCTTTTGTCATCTTTTGTTGCTTTCTCCGTCGCTTTTTGTCATTTGGCTTTTGTATGTGTTGTTTTTCTTGTTTATTTTCATGGTTGCTAGAATTTTAATGTATATCAACTTGTACAAATGTCAGTTTTGTCCGTCATTCACCTTTCACAAGTGTCACATAAATTTTCTTGTTTTTTCCCATTAGTGGTCGTCGTTTCAACGACTCTCCATGCATGTGTGTTTTTCCTGTTTCGTGTTGATTTTATGCACTTGTTTTGCACTGATCTATCCATACTGTAGTGCCCCACTCTAGTTGACTAACAGTGATATGACATTAACATTTATTTAGCCCTAAGGCCCACATTTTATTCTTTGAGGACCTCAAGTTGAGGATCTGGACACATGACTCTATTATTAGTGGTTGTTATATTAGTGGCTGTGATGTTTTGTTAATTTTAGGTATGTTCTATGCTTAGAGCAGTTTATTTCAATTTTCACAGTTAGCTCAATATCTTTTCCAGATTAGCAATCATATCAACATAATAGTAAATTGCAGATAGAACATAAACATAATTCGCAGAAGACAAGCCAAGACAAGAGGACACAAGATGTGGTGCTATCTAGGGACAAACCCCAATGTGGGGAAACCCTTGATCAATTCTTCTTATATGTTCTTCAATAGTTCAGCAAAGAGAGAGAGAGCATAGTACATTTACAACAGAAGTCAAACACTTTGACTTATCTAAATAAGAGCATAGATCATCTCTAAGAAGATAACACATGAGGTAGATGAACCTAGTTGAAGACATGCTTCTTCAATTGATTCTCCACGGTGACTCCATTACCATGTTGCACCTATCGTTGTGCTGCACCTCATCATCATGTTACACCTCACTATGCTGCACCATGCTGCACCCATCATCACTATGTTGCATTTCATCATGCTCCATCACTGTACTACATCATGTACCATCGATGTACCAATGTTGCACTATGTCCAACAACATTGATCTACACCATGCCGCACCATTACTTTTTTCATGTTGTCACACTGCTTTAGCTTCTGGCTATGGCCTATTGCCTAGCCCAGCAGCAAGATAGATTGCAATAGTCAACACTTTGACGACAAACTCTCATTCCAAGTTTGCTGCCCAACCACTATGGAAACTATCACTAGTATAGGGCATCTAATATGCCCTCATCTCATTGAGTTCCACAGGCTGCCTTAACATGATCCAAATCTGATCCTCATCTAGGATCCAACACCTACGAGAAATGTCATAGATAACATACCTTGGCTCACTGTTTTGAGGTCTGGTTCATTTGCTGCAAACTAGGCCTAGTTAGGGCATATCACAGTCCCTTTGCCAGCCTTTTTTTCCACCCATATTTGCTCCATGATGATGTGACTTCCATTCCTTGTGGGGATGAGACACTTCATTGTAATCCTGGGTGGTTCTAGCCCTTACAAAGTCCTCAACCTTCCCTCAATCCTTGTAGCATGCTACAACAAGCTTCCACAGGCCCGCAACAACCTTGTTAAGGGTTTTCCCACCCTCAAACGTCCTCAAAACAATCCCTCCTTGCCTCGACCCTCTAGGAGGGTACCTTGGCCCTCCTAACAACAACTTGGCCTTCACAAAATGACCCTAAAACAACCTACAAAACCCACGTAGTTCTGTCCCTCTTTGTTGCAGCTTAATCACAACAGGAAGGTGCCTTACTCGGCCTGTTTCAGGAGGATTTTTAGCCCAGAACAATCCATAATTATTAAGGCCCTCCAGCAAGGAACTTCGGCCCTCCTTCGAGAACTCGGTCACCTGAAGTTGGCCTCCAAACATCCCTTCAAATCGTCGTTGGCCTGTCTTCCTTACTGTGGTTAGGGTCACCCTTGGGACATTGTATTAGAGGGATGTCTTCCTTGATAACATAGAGGGTTAAGGCATCTCTTCTTCCTAACATGATTGTGTCCTAGATCTAGGTCATGCGTAGAGTTGTCATGAACTAGGGCTCTGCTAGGACTGCATTTAGACTTCATGCTTAGGCTCCTTTCCTCCTGTGTCTAGGGGTTCATCCTCTTAGAATTCTCTTTCAATACAACCCAAAACAAGTGGAGAGAAATCAAGAGTGAAGTGTGTGTGCAAATGACTATCAAGTCCCCTCCTTTTATACTAAAACGTTGAGCACACGTGGGGGTTATTTGGTTGCTGGCCGACCTTGACGAATTGTCCTATAACACAAATAAATTCATATCTTCATGAATTATTATCGGAATTGGATGAAATTTAGATCAATACTACACCTCTCAATGAGAGGAGTCCAAGAAAAAATCAGCAGCCATAAATAAGATGACCCACATGGAGTTTGTCCGTAGTTTCCAATTTTAACATGTTTATGTATGTTCTCTATTGATATTATGATGAAGATAGAATTAATGGTTATGTATGTTATCTATTGGTATTATGATGATTGTATCATTAATGGTTATGCATGTTCTCTATTGATATTAATAATGATGATTGTAGCATTAATTATTGTGTTTGGTCTCTATTGAATTTATGATGATGATGGCAGTAAAGGATATGTATGCTCTCTATTAATATCATGATGATGATAGCTTTGATGGATAGGTATGTTTTCTATTGATGTTATGATGTTGATAGCTTTGATGGATATGCATGTTTCCATTGATGTTATGATGATGATAGCCATGATGGATGTGTTTCCTATGTTACCTACTTGCATTAGTTCTAGTTCACAATGAACAATGATACGAATGACTAGGTGATGTTGATGATGCTATTATGATAATGACTAACAACAAGAAACCTTGTTACTGATGATTATTGAGTATGGTAGGAAACCACCAGAGGCACTCGCATATGACGAGTTGACGACACCTGGTTTGACGAAAATTTATATTTTGTCTTTGAAATTATAAGTCAATTTTGAAACCTGCTATATATGTTTATTTATATTCTGATGATATGTTAGTGGTTGCAGGCACAGATTAGCTTCTTGGTCAAATGACTTATATATGGGTGATGGGGTTGTACAATTGGATGGAACTGCATGGGAGGGGTGGGATAGTGTCCCTGATATCACCCACTAACACTCCCATCGTGACTTGGGTTGGAAAGGTTGAAACACCTTCACATTGAAGGTCACGATGTCATAAGGGCAGGTCCCAAAGTTGGGTCACTCATGAGGATTTTACTGCGGGGGTGCGCATCAAGGCGAATTCCTTGATCCTCGACACCATTAGTCTCACTATAGCAGGAAAAATAAGAGATGATAGTGGTCTCTGTTGTTGCACCTATGCTTTCCCCTCGTAGTCATTGAATGTTTGAAGGGCAAGTGGCATGGTACCCTTGAAACTTCAAGGGAATTTCTTCAAGGGCAGGACCAACTTGGCACCCTTGGCATCACAAATAAATTGTTAGGCGTGACACCCTTGGAACTTCAAGGGAAGTTCTTGAAGGGCACGACCAAACTTGGCACCCTTGGAATCATTAAAAATAAATAAATTAATAAATATAATCAAGATATGAAAACCATGTAAACTCACATCAAGTGGTAAATGATGATTAGAACCGAGGTAATTAAATCAAGAATAAAACTTGGGTTAAGGGGATCATAGGAAGAAATAAAATATTTTACCTTAAAAACTCTACCCTTCCCATGTTGGAAAATTTTAGGTAGATAATGTAATTTAATTAGGTAAAAAGGGGAAAGAGGGACATAAATGTAAGGATAAATATTAATCCTAAAATAGTTAAACCTAATTAAGAGAAGAGGATGGCGAATTAAAATAAGATTAATAAATTAAATTTTAGAGAAATTTAGAGAACCTCCATGTGGCAACAACCAACATAACAATATCCATCTAAGAGGTAACTTGCGTTAAATTAGGGAGTAGATAGGGAATCAAATCTTGAATTATAAATTGACTTTAGTAATGAACACTAATTAAGGAGTAAAAATGGGGATCAAGAGACAACTAGGAGAAGAAATATGAATTTTGTTGAGGTGAGGAAAAATATTATTTTTAAATTGAAATTTAAGTAAATAATTTTGGAGATCCTTAATGAGAGAATGACACATGGGTGCGTGAATATTCAAACTATTGGATTATCAAAAATAATTAATTATACATGAAATTCCAAGTGTCACCTATGACTCCTATAAAAGAAATGGCAGTTCATGGGAGAAGGGAATTTTTCTTTACCCTATTGTTGGATAGATGACATTGTCAGAGTAGCAACTATGAGCTATAGTGAGTTTGGTGAGGAAGAGGACTTTAGAGAGGGGACTCTTGAGCCAAAGAGTGCTATCCTCTACCAGCTAATACATTCCTCCATTGTACAACCCCATTGCAGCTTTGGGGTCTGCGGGGAAAGAGAGTACCCAAGGAGTAGGCTGGGAGGTCAACCGGTGGGTCATTGCATTCAGACTAAGCACGTTGACGTTCATACTTGGTGGTGGCTGACAACAAAGGACGACAATTAGTGGCAAGTCAAGTTTGAATCTCGTCTCCTGGTGAATGATACCTATGTTGTTATAATATTCTTTTGTATGACTTCATTATGGTAAAAGTTAATAACATGCAAATTAGATGATATGTTCAATGAAATGAAATTCAGGGGAGTTTTATATAATGCTTAATAATTTTTGAGTTCCCAATGCTATTTTCTTATGGTTGTATTTTTAGTATTAAAAAAATATAAAATAAAATAAAATGATTTATAGGCGTGGTCCCTACACTTGGTATAAGAGCTTATTTAAACCCTTGAGACATATAGGCCCATGCATGCATGACTAGTTTTGTTAAATATCTACTACATTCTACTCAGTTCGAGTTAGTTTCCACATGAGGATAGGCTCCCAAGAAGACTTTGCTTACATCTCAGGTTTATTGCACAGAAATGTGAGAGGTTGAATTGATTATGCCGGAGGAGAGGAGTTTCTCCAGTGATTGAGGCCGAGTGCTCTCATTGCTAGACATGGTCATCACTATTTGATATGACCAAGCCCAATCACATTTATGGGCGTGAATATTTTATTTGGTAGCAAGAAGTCCCTAATTTCCTTGGGCGTGATCCTCACTGAGATTTTGGCGTGTTATTTTCTTTTCCAAATTTTGGAAGGTCGGAGGCAGCCATACCAAAATATTCCCAAAAGGGGTCAAGTACCTTCAATGTTGAGGCCATGAAGCTTCCCTTCTTCAGGGATCGAACCAATTTGATAACTAGATTTCTGCATTATAACTAGAAGATTGGAAATTACCTTGGAAGGTCAAAATTCTGAGATCATATGAAGTACAAGTTTCTCAGACAGAACTCCTCCCTATACTAATCACCTGAAGCTGCATATAGTCTTTGATCATAGAGCTTTAGGGTTGGCCGTATTCCTAAATTGAGTGCAATGAATTGATATGCAAAACTAAAGATTTCCCTTGGACCGAGTTTACATTCTTGGCAATTAAGGAGAGTGTAAATTCATAAAAGTTGAATTTATCAACCATGGAGGTTAAATCTCATTAGACTTCAACATTGTAAATTTTATTTTCAGAAAGGAAGCCGAACTTACGGGTTGCTAAATTGTGTCAGGGAATGATGACTAGAATTGAAGTAGGCTTTTCAGTAGCTTGAAACTGGATTATTGATCACCAGAATGTCAAATTATTTCAAGATCAGACTTCTCCTGAAGATACTATACCCACGTGTCATCTTTGATGAGATATAATCTCTGCTGAAAGATAAACCAAGCTGGGTTTGGTCCATATGTACGTTGTTGGTAAAAGTGGCCCAGAAAAAAAATCAAGGCCAACCATTGAAATTCCCTATTGGTCATGAGAAAGAGTTGTTCCAGCTAAAAGTTAAATTGTTTCCTTTGCAAATAAGAGCAAGTTCCAAGTTCCATGCAAGGTTTTTCTTGTAAAGTCTACATATCAATTGTTTGTGCAAGAATTCAAAATATGTTATTCCATTTCTTCAACAATGGTAGAAGGTTTTCATTGTAAAGTTCCTTCATGAGGATTACATTAGAAACAAAGAGGAGATCGACAGCTTTAATATATATTACAACACAAATGCCTCGAAGAGTCAACCCATTGGGTTCTTGCTTGTTATGCCTAGATCTCTGTGGACACAACACGGGTTTACACTACTGAGAAGAGAATAAATGAATAATTGTATATATAACATAGATAAGAGTGCAGATCCTGTGAAGAGTCATTCCAGGTTCTTGATTGTTATGCCCAGATCTATGTATTGAAGGAAAAATCACATTTATGGATACTGCAGGGGTTTACACAGTTGAGAAAAAATTAGATAAAAAATTGTGTATATAGATAAGCATGGCGCCCAAGGAAATTTGTATTCCGTACAAACATTGGATCAGGCACAAATTGAATTGTCTGCAGTTTCTGATTTAGGTGAATCGAATTTGAGACCTGAAAATGGAGAAACAGTCGGATCTAGCAATAATAATAATAATGCTAATAAGAGGAAAAAGTAGCGTTAATCCACCCTGCATAAAGCCAAATTAGAGGCCTGTATCGATTTTATCAATGTGTTGTGCATATGAACTTGAGATCAACTAACAATGTATAAAATTTCTAGATTCGCTCTCCAGATCCGTAAACGAAGTTGTCGGAGCTCAACCATTTGCATGAAGCATGGTAAGGAGCAGTGACATTGGAACTCGATAGATAGTTGAGTTCTTGTTGTTGATTTTCATTTTTTTTATCATTTATATACCTCGACCTGTGAGGTCTATTTGTAACACCACTTCCATTGGACTGGCTTTTATTGTTAATGGGATGGAATTATTGGAGATAATTACATGAGTTAAGATTAGTTATTGGTTTGAGTTGTTCAAAAAATTAAATTTAGCTGTCAGTCAAGTGTCATGGAATTGTGGAGATAACTACCCGCATGCATGAGTTAATAGTTTGAGTTATTTAGAAAATTAAATTCAATTGTCATTCAAGTGTCAGTAATGTGCGTGTTATATGTCTAGCTATGCTTAGTGAGTTTGAGTCTTTATGATCATGTACATTTGATCAATTCATGGAGAGTAAAATTCATCTTGAAGATCCTCTCAAACTTTCAGAAATTCCATGAATCCCTTTTATTGAGACACAGTCACTGCATGTCTCATCAATGATCAGCTTTCCAGCTTTCCCACCCTTGTAAGTATCCCATAGATATGAGGATTCATCATTCTTATTAACGTATTTCTCCAAGAAAGCGTTTTCTGTCAAGCGAGCAATAGATGCAAGACTTACACACACTTGCATTGACTTACACGCCTCCATAACTCTATAACGAGGAATTATCCTCTTCACCAAGATGAACGAAAATAGATTTGGATATTTCACAACATCAGCCAATGGAAGTGCCATAGAATTGACCAAAAAATCTACTTTATGTCTCAATTTTTCCTCTGAAAGCCTCAAAATCCTTGGCTCTCGACTACATAATTTTGAAAGTTGTTCTTTCAAGAAACCGAAATTGTTTAAACAACACAATTTTTGTTCCATTTTTCTTTCTCAACTCCCAAAAACGCACGCATTGCAGCTACAAAAGGTTTTGATCCCTGCTTAAACCCGAGATTCTCAGCCTGTTTAAATGAATCAACAACTTTTTCCTCTGAATTTGTCAGCAAAAGTGGTTGCTTCACCACTAAATGTGATAATTTTTTACCATCAATGCCCAATTTTTGCAAAAATGAAATTGCAGATTTAAGCTTATCCTCTGCAGTATTAAATATTCGTGAATTACTAATAAATAGTTTGGAGATATCGTCTTCCTTCATTATAGTTCTAAGGATGATGAGCTTAAACTTCAGGTTTCTGCCTGAGCTTGACAAGAAAAGAAGAGGGTTACAAAGAATCACCTTCGAAGCTGGATAGGGGTGGTCACACCACAACCATTTAAGAACTCCAAAACTTCATCCATATTCTGGCTCCATTTTGCACGATGTAAGCAATTCCAATGTCTACAACCCTTTGTTTTTGAGATATATTCATTTGTCAAACCGCATTTGATGATGAGAAATTCAATGGCAACACCTCTAAATGGTGGAGTTGTTGATGAGGTTATTGTCTGGTTACAAAAATTGGTGAATTTTATGTGGGTTTTTGCATAAGATGAAACAGAAGGAATTGTGGACATTTTGATCGATGGGCAATTGCACAATAATGGGAATTCGTATTTGTTTCCATATCTTCAACTGGATAGATATCATTTATATAATGGAAAGGGGCCCTAAACAAATACTGATTCGAGGGAACTAAATGGAACAAAAAAAATAAAAAAATTCAACGCATCTTCGAAAAAGTTGATTTAACATATTTGTAGCGGAAACTCTTTCGTGATTACTGGGTAATGATATGGAAATTCCTAATACTGATATTGGTAGGAATATTTTACGAAATAGTCTAAAAGGATTAAAGTTTTTTGATTGTTTTGGATGGGGTTGATGACAACGAGAAAATAAAATGTTCACTGGATATGAATACGATAGAGGTTGGTAGTTCGATCTTCATAACATCTTGTGATAAAGATATACTGAGGTGCTCATTTAAAAACACTTTGTTGTGTGATGTAAATCCATTGAGACAGAACCATGATCGAGAGTTGTTCTACTATCATGCTTTCCATCAATCAAATCCATTTGAAGGATATGAAGAATCGGTAGAGGGGTTTTTGAAAATTTGTGGGGGATTGCCTCTACACTTAAAAGGTTTTGGGGAACAACTTGTTGGCAAACATAACCGAACGTATTGGAAGTGGCAGTTGGAAAATTATCTTATATTAGAGGTATTAGGTTATCATAACGACGTTCAGGAATGCATTAAAAGTCTTCGTCAAAAAATTCCTTCTAGACTTCAACAACGATGTGGAATCTCAAAATGATATTGAAATTTTAAATGTAGGAAGGCATTTAAGACAACCACCAGTATTGCACCAGTGTAGTTCAAAAATTATAATGCAAAATCAAGTCAAGGAATTGGCACGGCATATTGCTAGACAAGATCTATGCACAACGGATAAGCCATTATGCCTTAGTTTAGAAATTGAAATAGAAAAAAAAAATGTTGCAGTTGTAGGTATGTGCAATTCTGTACTTTCCTTACATTTTTACTTATCAACCTATTTCTTTTGACATTTTGAATTTTCATTTTTCTTATAATAGAGAGTGTTGTTTAAAACCAGGCAGTTAGAAGTTTTGGTGAGAGGCTTCACCATCTATGGCGAAGTTCTGTTGAAAGGATCTTATTTTTTTTAAATCAAGTTCTCTTAAAATAATTATCATTGCACAAGGAAATGAAGTTGGATTCAAGATGTAAGAGCGGAAGAAAAACTGAGGATGGTTACCATATCCATGAGACTAAAACGCTGGAATAACCAAGTTTCCAATTCAAATTATGTATTGATAGGAAAAATGGGAAACATCGTATTGTCAAATACAGAAAGAGTCAGAAAAGAGTTTACAAGTTTATCATAGAATACTAGGTATGAAAAATAAAACGTTAAAGGGAGAATTATGGAAAAATATGGTTAAGGTCGATTTTGAAACTGGTTTAATGTTTATTCTGAAATATAATTTTAGAATTTAATTGTAATTAATAATCATTGGTAGAGATATAACCTCTAAAGAATATTTATTGAATATTTTTAAATTGATAAAAAATTAGATTTATTTTAAAGATATAAAGTTAAACGAAGGTAAATTATATATATGAAATAATTTGACTATAAAATTGATAGAATATGTAACTACTAGTTGACTATGTGTATGATGATTATATTCGTCATTATTGTTAGAATTCTAGGCTCTACACGAAGGAGTATGTTTTTATCAGTCAAGAGGTTGTTATGGCCTAACTGGTTGAGAGATTCTCTTGAGCTAGTTAGTTTCCTAATATGAAATGTGATCTCAACAAAATGATAAGGTCTAAGATAGTTCTCCTATCTTAAGATTAAGATTCTTGGATTAATATTTGTAACATTATTTAATTAAGCAAAGTTCTGACCAAACATAACTACCCGGGATACCCCCAAAAAAGGTAATTGATTTCACCATCGACCTTAAACCAGGCACTGAGCCTATTGCAAAGGCACCCTATCATATGTCGGCTCCAGAGCTAAAGGAATTGCAGATCCAATCAATGGAATTGTTGGACTTGGGGTTCATATGACCTAGCATATCTCCGTGGGGAGCCCCTATGATTTTCATTAAGAAGAAGGATGGGTCTTAGCGACTATGCATTGACTACCACCAGTTGAACAAAGTGACGATAAAAAATCAATACCCTCTACCAAGGATAGATGACTTGTTTGATCAAATGAGGGGGGGCAGCTATGTTTTCAAAGATTGATCTGAGGTCGGGATATCATCAATTGAGAATCAAGGAAGAATATATCTCGAAGGTAGCCTTTAAAACAAGATTTGGGTGTTATGAATTTGTAGTTTTACCCTTTGGACTGACAAATGCCCCGGGTGTTTTCATGAGTTTGATGAACAAAATATTTTGGGATTACTTAGACCATTTTTTACAAGTCTTTATTGAAGACATTTTGATCTACTCAAAGACCCCAGAAGAGCATGGCAAACACTTGAGGATAGTTCTACAATGGCTTAGACAAAACCAATTATACGAGAAGTTGTCAAAGTGTTCCTTTTACCAAGCCAAGATTCATTATCTCGAACAAATTATCTCTAGGGACGGTGTCATATTAGACCCGATAAAGATCGAGGCCATCATGGAATGGCCAACACCAACCAATTTTCATGAAATACGAAGTTTCATGGGCATGGAAGGGTATTATCGTAGATTTGTTGAAGGGTTTTCGAAGATAGCAAGCCCCATTACCGAGCTCCAAAGAAAGAACAAGAAATTCATTTGGACTGAAAAATGTGAAGAGGCATTCCAAAGGTTAAAGGTGTTATTAACGACAACACTAATTTTGAAGACGTCGGATATGGTACAAGAATTTTTTGTTTGCATTGATGCCTCCAAGGAAGGGTTGGGTTGTGTGTTGATGCAAGAAGGAAGAGTAATAGCTTATGCATCAAGGAAACTTAGAACCCACGAAAGAAACTATCAACCCATGATCTAGAAATGGCAACAATTGTTTATGCAACAAAGATTTGGAGACACTACCTTCTAGGAAGGAAGTTTGATCTTAGGACTGACCATTGTGGGCTACACTACATATTCACTCAAGATCACTTAAATGCAAGACAAAGACGATGGTCTGAGCTAATTAGTGAATATGATTTTGATATCACTTACATAAAAGGAACGGTAAATAGGGTGGTTGATGCTTTAAATAGGAGGCCTCGAATATTTTCAATGATTCCCTTAAAGACAAATTTGAGGGAGAAATTGCTTGATTTACAATTTAAAGGCATCTGTTATTAGGAGGTTAGAAAATGTTTGAGGGAGGATGAAATGAGGGTCCCAAAATATGAAGAATACTCCCTTGATAGTGATGCACTAATACGAGTTCAGGGAAGGATATATGTACCACCGAATGAAGATATACGTTAGTTAATCTTGAATGAAGCACATTGCGTAGTATACATGGCACACCCTGGTGTTAAGAAGATGAGTGCGGACCTAAAACCACTCTTCTTTTGGAAAGGGATGAAGAAGGACATCGTAAAATTAGTAGCAAGATGCTTAGAGTGTCAACGAGTAAAAGCTGAACACATACATCTAACAGGATTATTGCAACCCCATGAGATGCCAAAATCTAAATGGGAAGTTACATCAATGGAATTCATTATGGGACTACCAATGACCTCAAGAATACATGATTCCATATTTGTAGTGGTGGACACGTTGACCAAGAGCACCCATTTCATACCATTTAAGACTACATAAAAGGCACCAGAAATAGCTAGAGTTTTTATTAATGAGATTATGAGATTGCATGGAGTGCCTAGGAAGATCATATCTGATAGGGGAGCAGTGTTTACATTAAGGTTTTGGACTAGGTTAAGGTCCAGTGGGAGAAATATAGTCCAGTTCAGCTACTTGGGAGGACACCAAGGAGATGCATCACCATTTTCCCTACCTATTCCAAGGACTTTGAGACGAAGTCTATTATTAAGAGGGGGTGTATGTAGTGCCCCACTCTAGTTGACTGACAATGATATGACATTAACATTTATTTAGCCCTAAGGCCCACACTTTATTCTTTGAGGACCTCTGGTTGAGGATCTGGACACATGACTCTATTAGTGGTTGTGATGTTTATGTATGTTCTCCATTGATATTATGATGAAGATAGCATTAATGGAACTTCAAGGGAATTTCTTGAAGGGCACGAACAACTTGGCACCCTTGGCATCACAAATAAACTGTTAGGCATGACACCCTTGGAACTTTAAGGGAAGTTCTTGAAGGGCACGGCCAAACTTGGCACCCTTGGAATCATTAAAAATAAATAAATTAATAAATATAATTAAGATATGAAAACCATGTAAATTCACATCAAGTGGTAAATGATGATTAAAACTGAGGAAATTAAATCAAGAATAAAACTTGGGTTAAGGGGATCATAGGAAGAAATAAAATATTTTACCTTAAAAACTCTACCCTTCCCATGTTGGAAAATTTTAGGTAGATGATGTAATTTAATTAGGTAAAAAGTGGAAAGAGGGACATAAATGTAAGGATAAATATTAATCCTAAAATAGTTAAACCTAATTAAGAGAAGAGGATGGTGAATTAAGATAAGATTAATAAATTAAATTTTAGAGAAATTTAGAGAACCTCCATGTGGCAAAAACCAACATAAGAATATCCATCTAAGAGGTAACTTGAGTTAATTAAAGAGTAGATAGGGGATCAAATATTAACTTATCAATTGAATTAATTAATGAATGCCAATTAAGGAGTAAAAAGGGGGATCAAGAGACAACTAGTAGAAGAAATAGGAATCTTTTTGAGGTGAGGAAAAATATTATTTCTAAATTAAAATTTAAGTAAATAATTTTGGAGATCCTTGATGAGAGAATGACACATGGGTGGGTGAATAATCAAACTATTGGATTATCAAAAATAATTAATTATGCATGAAATGCCAAGTGTCACCTATGAGGACTCCTATAAAAGAAAGGGCAGGTCATGGGAGAAGGGACTTTTTCTTTACCCTATTGGTGGATGGACGAGACTATACCAGAGTAGTGAATACGAGATATAGTGAGTTTGGTGAGATAGAGGACTTTAGAGAGGGGACTCTTGAGCCAAAGAGTGCTCTCCTCTACCAGCTAATGCATCCCTCCATTATAGAACCCCATTGCAGCTCGAGGGTCCACCGGGAAGGAGAGTACCCAAGGAGTAGGCTGGGGGGTCAATCGGTGGGTCATTGCATTTGGATTAAGCACGTTGACATTCACACTTGGTAGTGATTGACAACAAAGGAGTGCAATTAGCAGCAAGTCAAGTTTGAATCTTGTCTCCTGGTGAATAGTACCTATGTTGTTATAATATTCTTTTTTATGACTTCATTATGGTTTAGTTAATAACATGTAAATTAGATGATATGTTCAATAAATAAAATTATATTTATATATATATATATATATATATATAATATATATATATAATATATATATATATATATATATAGATTATATTATATATAGGGTTGGTCCCTACACATACTTAGTCATATATGCACTTCAATGTGCACCATCACTCAGATCTACTTGTTTCCCACACTCTTATTGGGTAGATCCGCTCATTCCTTGGTCAATGTTTTCCTTGTCTTGCTTGGCATTGCGTAAGTCTGAAGCTCAAGCTCTAATCTTGGCCTCTGAGATTGCACAATGAGCAGTACCTGGATGGCCCAACTGTGCATTACACAGTTCCAAGGCTCAAGCCCATCCCTTGGCCACTGAAACTGGACAAGGCGTAGTCTCCACCTACTCAGGCAGAACTATGCATTGCATAATCTCTAGCCTCAGGTTGCATCACTGGCTGTTGAGACATCGCAATTCACAGTTCAAGAAGTCAGTGTCCCTCCTTCACCTCAAAAATTACATAATTTTCCTCATCAGTCCATGCGGTTGTTGCTTGATCTTGCTTTGTAAGTTGATTTGCTAAAGCTAATTTATGTCTGCCATGAGTGCTTTTTACTCCCACAGGTATTACAGGTGTTGAGCATTTCTCTTCATCAGTCACGAACATCATGGAACCAAAGAGATATTCTTCAAAGGATACCACATAGAGCAACACTGAGGAGGCAGTTGAGAGTATGCCAATTTACTCAGACACTCAACTGTTTGTAGAAAAGGAATCATATATCACATGGCAGAAGTTGAATGATCTTTTCTCAACAAGAACCTTCAAAGAAGATCTGTAAGACCGACAGGTGTATGATAATGTCCAACGGTCAAGGCTACACAGGATTGCATTCAGATATCTGCCTTTTCCATTGGCAGACATTGTCATTTGGATACTATCTCATACAAATCCATAGACTATGAATCTCAATAGTGCCAACAGACATAGGTTTGTTTCTTTTCTCACAACAGACTATCATCTCATGTATCATTTTCTTGAGCCAGAATCGCTCATGGATTCGTACTTTTATGCGAAAACTAACTCCTTGAGCACCAAGAATATTGTTAAAGGCTAGGCAAAAGAACAAAAAAATTCTGCTAGACACCCACCAACACCTACAAGACAAAATCTCTCAGGAGGGTCTATCATCTCTTGATAGTTCTATGTTGCAAAATCTACGGTCAGTAGAGCACCGAGACCTTTCCTGAAGGGTGGGCATTCTTACTGAGTCAAGCTGCGAACGAAGGTAAACCATTCAACTGGTCATACTTGTTGACTCATTAGCTACGGATCCATGTATCTAATGCCCTTAGTCCCCCAAGGGCGGGCAAGCCAAATTTTACATGTCTTCATATCTACTGGATGCAATCTACACACACAATGCATTCCCTGGCATGAATTGGACTTGGACGCCATGGGAGTCTGCCATGTATGTTTATTGCAAGTTGCTTTCGGAGTGCAGCCATAGAGGAGTAATGGAGAAGCTAACTGATCACTTCCTCATTCAATTGTATAAGTTGATTTTTGAGGAAGAGCCACCTTGCATGTCACGTGGGGCAATGGAAGAACTGTCAAAGATAATAGATTGGTTTACATCACTGGATGGCACTTTCCTCAGGGTGTTCAACGGACAAAAGTCTTTGCATCTTTTACCAAGGTATGCCACTGATAAATTAGTCATGCAAGAATTTGCATATCATCTCTCCACAGGTTTGTCAACGACTTTGCACAGGAAGAAGAAAGCACCTTGGTCAACTCTTCCTATGCAAATAAGATCGTACAAGATCAATATTCTGAAGGTCACGAATATCGAAGGAAAGGCGATATAATAGTTTTCATTCGGTACCTTGGACATCAATTGATTCAGGTGGATGTTGGTGGCCACCCACCTATCCCATTTGGATCCCCGCAACTGTCTCTTTCAGTTTTTCAGTTTCCGTAATTGTAGCACAATTTACTATTTTTAGCAGTTTTTCGGGTCCTGAACTTCCGGAGCCGTTTTGAGGCCCTAAACGACGTTTTTTGGGAAATCTGGGGGCAACATGGGTCCATGGACCGATGTTTCCCTTCCCAAAGTGGTAGTTCTCGGATAGATGTTTCTAACGAGCTATCATACGCGTCAAACGGAGATCGTATGCCAAAGTTACGACCCCGGGAAATTGATGTACCAATTTACCCAAAACGGGGCCCACAATTTGGCGTTTCATCTTCTAAGGGTCGGTTTTGGAATGTGAAGGGTTTTCCATTGTTTCTCAATAATAAATAGGCCTTCGAGCCTCATTGTAACACAAGTTCGGAACAGTTCAGAGACATGTAGCCGCACATCTCTTCTCAGAGATAAGCTACCATAGTCCTAGCTGGTTTATTTCCAATTCTGGTTGTAAGCATATTTCGGTATTTTCCATTAATGAAATGAAGTGTTATTTCTGCAGCATCTCTTTATTTATGGTTATCGCATCTCTGTATTTATGGTTATCTCTGTAATCTATTGCGTTCCTGTTTAATTCCGGATCAGTGGTATCAGAGCGGTCTGCTTTTTCTCGGTTTTTCTTTGCATGTCCCCGACGAGGTCAGGATATAAGGAGTTAGGGCTTGAACTGGTCGAACCTTTGCAAGACCAGCCTCGAAAATCCCGACGCCCTCCAATGGCGGATGAGAAGAAAGACGAGGGAGCAGGAGATCCTATCAAAATCTTGCTCGAAGAAGCCCTCGAGCGACAACGGAACGCGATGATGGACAGTTTTGTGCAGATCCTTCAGCGGCTACCTAGGGGACGCATCGGCTTCCAGCAGTGACTCTGGAAACGCCACGCCC
>APFE030641513.1:0-14556 GCA_000404065.3 Pinus taeda | reverse complement strand
ACCCAGTTGACCTAACAATAATAATATAAAGCCACAAGAATAACAATAGAGGGATTCTATGGGGCACAATAATAACATTATGGGGATAATAGGAGAAAACCAATATTAATAAGGGATACAACTACAATAGTAATGGGGTAATCACTAGTATTATAGGCACCTAACATAGCATTTTTCCCAACTGCAAAATTAGATTCCAAAATTTTGATGTACCAATCAAACATTAAGTTGAGAGAAACTTTTTTTTTCAATACAGTCATATACAACGACGTGTCCTTCATGAGGTTAAGGATTCCTCATGGGAACCTTTATGAATAGATACTAAAATCTTGAGAACTAATTTTAGGATGGAACCCACTTAATTCACCATCAACCTCTGTTAATGTTGATAGTATGTCATGGACTTCCTACCTAGTGATTCATATAGTTTCCATTTATATGCTTTCATTTTTTATGTTTTCCATGATACATGGAAAGAAAAATACTTAAACTTTATCTCATAAAAGTTAAACATTTATTCCCTTCACATTTCCATACTTACGATATTTATTCCCTTAAGTTATGTCCTTGACAAGACTACCTTTATCAGCATTAGTTGTATTTTATGAAGCGGTGTCCTTGCATAAAGAATCATGCAAATCCTAATTTGATTTTAGTATGAGTAGAATATCATGACGACCATATCATCAAATTTTTAATCCAATCACTTATTCCCTTCCTTACTTATACATAAATTTCATTACATAATATATTCATTATTATTCTCATATATGCACTACCCATTATCAAATTGAATATATCATTATTAGTGTGGGTATAACATCCCACTTTCGATGCAATAAAAATACTTTACAATAATTACTAAATTGTTCGTTTCTCTAGTTCTATCATGACCATTTAAATTATGCAAGTATCATGGTATAGACTCTTCCACTCTCACAATATCATTCAACAATAACTTAAGTTTGGAAAAACATTCACACATATACTAAGTAGAACTTCAATCATCACGTCATGTGATAAGTAGTCACCATAACAAGTAACTCATTAAGGTTTGACCTTTTCTACTTATTAAATAATCATGTTAGTTGTTGAATATTTCCTTGCCTTCCTCTTTACTCCATTAGAATCATTTTTTTCATTGTAGCCTTTAGAGTTTTCTCCCTAAATTTTTTTAATTCTTACTCCTAGATTCCCATTTCAAAACATTATGACAATTCCATCACTTTTATCATACCAAAATATTGTAGAATCGAAACAAGGAGGAAATGGTGAAATCATTAGTGGAATTTTTCCATTCAGCATGCATATCACAAGTAACTTAGATATTTTTCGACTAAAAATTTTCACATGAGCAATGGAAAAAAGATCAAACTCCCTATTATCTATAACTAGTGCAAGTCATGGTCATAATGCATAGGAATTAATTTCTTACCTTCTAGGATTAAGACTTACACTAAATAAGTTGATTTATTAAGTGGATAATCATTCACAAACAAGCCACACCCTCGCTTGTGATGAGAGAGAAAGATGGAAATAAAAATACTTTACAATTATTACTACATTGTTTGTTTCTCTAGTTCTGTCATAACCATTTAAACTATGCAAGTATCATGGTATAGAGTATTCCATTCTCACAATAGCATTCAACAATAACTTAAGTTTTGAAAAACATTCACAGATATACCAAGTAGAACTTTAATCTTCACATCATGGGATAAGTAGTCACCTTAACAACTAACTCATTGAGGTGTGACATTTTGTACTTATTAAATAATTGTGTTAGTTGTTTGATATTTCCTTGCCTTCCTCTTTACTCCATCAGAATTTTTTTTCATTGTAGCCTTTCAAGGTTTCTCCCCAAACATTTTTAAATCTTGCTCCTAGATTCCTATTTATAAACATTTTGACAGTTCCATCACTTGTATCATACCAAATATTCTAGCATCAAAACAAGGAGAAAATGTTGAAATCCTTAGTGGAATATGTCAATTCAACATGCTTATCATAAGTATCTTATTTGTTTCGGCTAAAATTTTTCCCGTGAGCGATGGAAAAAAGATCCAACTTCCTATTATATGTAACTAGCACAAGTTGTGATCATAATGCATAAAAATTCATTTGTTACCTTCTAGGTTTATGGCTTACACTAAATATGCTGATTTCTTAAGTGTATAATCGTTCACAAATAAGTTAGACGCTCGCTTGCGATGAGAGGAAAAGATAGCTAAAGTTAATGTTTTCGTGCAAAGACATAGCTTTGAAACTATTATGGGTTAGAATATTGTCATGTGCTAGTCTTGAAAGACCATACGATAACGAATCATGATGGATTACTTCTGAGGAGAAGCAACTATCTAGGGTTCAAGCCTGATAGTGCCCTCCTACTCTCGTTGGCATAAGAATTTTTTTTTTGAATATGGTTCTAAGGATTACAAATTCACATGAGCTAAGTCGAAACCTTCACAGAATGTAATGGATTCTCCTTCTTGGTGCCGAAGAGTATAATAGTCACCCTACGGCATGCTTTTCTCCTTTAATAAGGAATTCGAGCCATAATTGTATATTTATCTTCGACCCAACCTCTTTTCTCAACCAGATTTCTGACGACAACAAAGGGAGCCTCCATGGCCAACCCCAACATTCCATTGCAAGATTTCATTCGATGCCAATATGGCAAGGTACATTCATGGCCATAGGAGCTTGCTAGTCTTTTAATATACTGAATTCAATGCTTTCTCATCTCCCCCCTCCCACATTGAGAAGGAAAGTAGTGTCCGAGCCTCGTTTCCAGTGGATGCAATGCAACCCATTCTACCAGGAAATTTTGTCAACAATTAAACACACTCACTTAGCCCTTGACTCTGCTTGCAACAACCATACACAATATTTTCGTCCTTTCCTAAAGAGTCAAGTAAATCAGTGTATAGTAGGGATGCCAAACAACACTGCACCACTTTGTCAACTCCTCAGAACACTTATATTCAACCTAACCTCTCACACCACATATGTTATGCCCTTACTACATCACAATCTGAGTCTACACAAAGATATCGATCTCTACACTTTTCCCCTAGTTGACTTCACTTTAATGTGAAGAGGAGATAATTCCTCCATTATCTGAACCCTCACGCCAATATATTCCATGTGCCTTTAATCTTCGAATGCAAATATGAACACTGAAGCATGTAAATATCGATATGGAGGGTGAAGGGGTCAATTGGTTCTTTGTGGGTCTTCAACTCCAAACTTGCAATAATTCCATAAAACAGACAATGTCCCATCAATACTTCACCAAGCTTTATGAGCTCATTTTATATGAAAGTTGAGGTATGTTAGATGTGCAAAATAATTTCGATAAGGATAAGCGTCAAGATTTATCCACTGACTACATTGTCTCATGGAAAAAAAATACACACTGCTCCTATTTCCAAAATTACCCATAGCATAATACGGTGTTAGTATTTAATTAAATTCTTTTTCTAAATTAGAATCTCTTTGTAGAATATAACTGAGATTGGTAATTTCATTGATAAGCATTATCCAATTGAAATGTTTTATGGAGTAACCGATAAGATCACCATTATCCCAAATGAATGAATAATTTTGTGGAAACTCACTCATTAATCTAATGTTTCTAGGTAAATAGATACAACAAATAGAAAAGTGGCATCAAAAATCAACATGGAGATCCTTATTTTTCCGTTTTCATCCACTCAATAAGGGAGGAATGAGAATTTTCCATCAACGATCGATGGAAATTAGTTCACCACGGGTTAACTGTAGAACATGATAATTCTGAGTATCTACGATCCACAACTTTGGAGAAGTTATTAAATACTGTAAACATCATATTTATAGTAACTCAGGCATGGGAAGTTTATTAAATTGATGTTTACACGTAACCCAACCATTGAAGACAATTATGATTACCTTAATATTCACAATCGATTTTGTGGGTGGATGATTATTGTTCGACACTGTAATGTCAAGTGTATTTTCCGCAACTTCCATTTTTTATTGTGATTCTTCAAGCAACATCTAATTTTTTTAAATGGAATCCAATATTATTTACAAAGAATGTTTTATCCATTATAACCTTCCGAATTTGGAAATAAATAACCAAGTTACACAGAAATAATGTGCCTCAAAAAATTTAAGTAGCATGTAGGTTATTGTGAGTAGTACTTATTTGCATGTAAAATTTTGTAGGTTGAGCTTCGAGATAGAGTTCGAATGACTGTCAAAATTGATCAAAGGTATCACTCTATGCATAGTCAATAGGAAAAGAGAGCATGCATTATTATTTCTCTATATCAACTAGATATGTTGCTCACCCTCTGCCATATATATGACCACAATTAATGACCTAAGAATAGAATATAATGTTCAGCTCGCAAAGAAGGCCAGCAAGAAAATAAAATGAACCCTACTAGTTAAGGTACCTACCCATGGAAGTTGAATTTTTATCACATTTATTGTCATAAGGAGATAAACATAATATTCAATTAACTTTCACTCACTAACAAGGTGTTATGTTTATTCTCCCCATCTTTTATCTTATGCAACATCATTCATGTATTTCCCACCCCATATAAGATATCATTGAGTCTTAAATCTTAACCATGCACATACTCCTTATAATACTTTGACACCATCTTGATGGACTACTTTTGTTCTAAATTGATCCCCCTTATGCAATCAGAAACACAATTAGTTATATGATTGTCAAGTAACCTAGGGGACACCACTCCTAAATCAAATATCTCTTATTTCAAACAACCTTAGTCCTTTGATTTCAAGTAATCAATATATATACAATATAGACTATAGTATACATTTTCCTATTACAAAAAATTGTTTCAAGGCTTGATTTCAACTTGGATGGATTCTAGAATACTTTTCGTTTAGCAATTTATAATTGAACCCTTCATTACGACCTACAACTCCTTTGTACCTTGCATAAGTGTGGTGAACATTAGGCCACAAGATTTGAACTTAGTGCTCACATACCATTTGTAACATACCGTGTGAGCCTAATATGAGAATTACCTACTAGGACCCCATTCCTTAATTTTTTATTCAGTTGAAGTTAAAATTCAATCAATCGTCACAAGTATTACATGAACAAATCCTTATAATACCCTATACCCATATTCCTCAATGATTCAATCAATCGTCACAAGTATTACATGAACAAATCCTTATAATACCCTATACCCATATTCCTCAAATTCTGACAACATTAAAGAAATGAGCCATACCCCTTGTGTACAATAATACAAGTCCTCTGAGGCTTTACCAGATTCATGTTGTGGACTCTTAGGTTCAATAAATAGAACCTTAATACAAAATTCCAATTCAACTATGATGCATATATTATTGGAATTATGACACAGGTTTTGTGCTATGACACAAGTGCTGTCCTTGATGGCATCTCACTCAAATGAAATATCACAATTCAGGTTCTCAGAATGAAGGAAAAAGAGACATATGTAGGCTCCTCTTGACAAAGCCACATATACACATGGGTTTGCTGACCAAAAGGCGCATATGCATATAGACACACTTTCCCTCATGGAAAAGCATGTACATGTTGGAAAACTTGGTTTTGGCTTGTGGTATTTGGTCCTTGGTATTTTGACCCATAGTATTGGTCCAAGGTATCTTGTCCGAAGTGTTGACCCCAAGTATTTGGTCCAAGGTATTGCTTCTAAGTGGTTCTGGACCATGGTATTGAGTAAGGCCTAAGACTATAGAAGGAGGAGGAGATCATTAAGCAATGGCACTCAAGTATTGAATATCTAATGAAGAAAAAGATCTAGAATACTCATCATTGGGTTATGGTGCATAGCTGGATTTGAATCATGGAGGAACCTGAGTGCTTGAAGAAGGATAAGTTCTATTTATGGGTCAAGATATTAAATCTTGAAGAGAAGTATATTTGTGTGGTTTAGATCTTTTATAATTGACACATGTCATAATCTATAAATCTGATGATATGGGTATAACCAATGTCTGAATAGTTGTAAAGGTTAAATCATCTTTTACATATTTGTATGCAGGTTCAGTATAGCAAAGGCACATATACACGCTCGTTCGGCATTTCAAAACAACATATACACATGTTTGCCTTCATATAACAACGTATGAACATGGGTTCGACACATTGAAGTAGTGTAAGTCTCATAAAATATGTTTTGGCTACTTCTATTTGTTGTTGCAGTATGCTGGGTTCCGGCTTGGGTTTCGGTACTATTACTTTATTATATTTACAACATTCAGAGAGGTGATTGTTTTGATTCAGTTTTGGTTAGTGCAAGGGATATTGATTGATGCAGATATATTTTGATGTTGGATTGATGCTATTGATGTATCCAGTCCGAAAATTTATGAAGCGTGATCCTTGGAAGAAAAGAGAAGGTTGTAGCCTTCTATAGGTCAGCACCTATGTACTAGTACATCAGCTAGTACAAGATTTAAGGGGGTTGTAGCTCCCTTACAAGAGAAGCTGGAGAACGAGAGAATGTTGTAGCCTTCTGCAGGTAGAAGCCTACATACTGGTATAAGACTACACCAATACATAAATATTGTAAAAATAAGTTTCTTATTAAAAGAAAATAGAGACGAATTGTAGCACGTGGTTTTCAGCCACATTGGGTTTCCACCTTATATCTTGCATTCTTGTGTGTGATTGTCTGCTCTATTTTTACTGTACCTGTTACTGCTTATATGGTTCTGATACATAGATTAAAGATCAATTGACTAAATGATAAGTTTAGAAGGTATATGTTGGTTTCTCTAAACACAATTGCGTATATATGCAAGTTGCATTAAGAGAAGTAGCGTATATAAATATGTTTATGGAAATGAAATATTGTTAAATTGTTAATACTAATTCACCCCCCATCTCAATATTATTTCCAACAATTGGTATCATATTATGCCCTTCAGAAGAAGCTTGATCGCTTGAAAGAAGATCTATCATCATGAGTAACTATGAAAGAGAGGCATCCATTAGACCACCAATATTTGATGGGAGTAACTTCGTCTATTGGAAGGTAAGAACCACAACCTATCTTCAATCTCTTGGAACAAATGTTTGGGAAATCGTGGAAGGAGGATACACATTCCCATTGGCAATTCCTATAGATACGATAGGTAAAAAGCAGTATGAAACAAATACGAATGATATCAATAGTCTATTGCGAAGTCTGTCACAATCAGAATTTATCAAGGTTATGTAGCTCAAAACTGCCAAAGAAATATGGGACAAGATCATTCTAAGCTATGAAGGACACAATCAGGTAAAACGTTCAAAACTACAATCTCTTAGAATTCAATATGAATCTCTCAGAATGCACAAATATGAAAGTATAGCTAATTATTTCTTATGTAAAGATGAGATTGCTAATCGCATGAAAAACTTGGGTGAAGTCATAAAAGAAGTTACTTTAGTTGAAAAGGTTTTAAGATTCTTGTCTTCTAAGTTTGAATAAAAAGTTTCTGCCATAGAAGAAAATCAGGATCTTCAGAGTATTACTATGTCACAACTACACAGAATCCTAACTGCTTTCGAAATGAAAAAAGGGGGTGCATAAGATATGAGAGAAGCTACATTCAAAGCTTCAGGAAAAGGAGAACTCAATGAATCAGTACATACATCAAAAAGAGAGGAAGAATCAAACTTTGTCAAGAAACTTCAATGGGGTTCTGGAAGATTCAGAAGTAAACTACCTTTTCAATGTTTTTCTTGTGGAAGAGTGGGTGCCTCACAAAGATAAGCTTGATAAAGGTAAGGAATCAACAAAATGGAATATGAAACAAAGTGTAAATAAGAAACGCTACTATACCCATGAAGATAGTGATGGTTTATGAAATAGTGATGAAGATGAAAATAGTAATGATTATAGACTTCTTATGGCTTTGGAAGATGATGATTTATTGGATCCTTTAGATGAAGATGGTCTCTATGAAGAACTTTCTAAACTTAAAATATGTTTAGAAGAAAAGAGTATGATTATAGATACTCTATCATTCCAACTTGCAGAAAGGGAAAAATGTAATGAAAAGTTACAATGTGAAATTGTGGGTCTAGGAAAATAAATTGAGAAAACAAAAGCTCTCAATCTTAGGTTTGCTAAAGGATCAGAAGATTTAGAAGAAATTATAAAAGTACAACGTTCTCCTATAACAAAGACAGGTATGGGATATACTAAAGAATCATCTCAAGCACAAAAGCCATCAACCTCCAAAAGCTATCTTGATGTAGCAAAGAGAAGTGAACAGTTTGACAATCATCAGCAAAGGCTTAAAGCAGATCACCAGGTAAATCGAGTTCAATCTACTTCAAGGATGAACAGAAGTTATAACCAACCACAGGTAAATCATTCTCAATTTGCTTCAAGAATGAATGTCAATGCAAACAATAATCACCAATTTAGTAGATTCCATAATCACAGGAATTTCTTTAATGGCCAATGTTTTTCATGTAATAACTTTGGACACAAAACTACACAACATGTTTCTTACAAGACCATCATGACTAGAGAAGTAAAAAATCAAATGAATGTGACTGGGATCATGAAAAGGACCTACAATAACGTTTCTGCTCTTGAAAATGAAATAGAATGCTTTATCTGTAACAACTTCGGTCATGAAGACTTTGAATGCAGGAGTAAATTTCGGCAAAAATCTCAGAAGGAGCAAGCTTCATTAGGTCCCAAAGCATGGAGAAAGAAAGAACCACAAAATGAAAGATGTGGTATAGCCTTATATGCAGAAGGACAATAAAATCAATGCTACATTAACAGTGGATGCTTGAAAAAAATGACAGGTGATAAAGAAAAGATTCAGTCATATAGTGCTTTAGAAAAGGAAAAGAAGGTCTCATTTAGAAATGACACTTCTATAGTGATAAAAGGTAAAGGCTATGTTCTCTTAAAATAAAAGGTTAAAGATAGAAATGTTATGTATGTTTATGGATTAAAGCATAACCTATCGAGTGTTAGTCAAATGTGTGATCAAGGAAATGAGGTAATATCTTGATCAAATGGATGTGTTTTTTGTGAGCTTGATATAGGAGAAATAGTGATCAAAGGCATAATAACTCCAAATAATTTATACATACTCAAGGGAGGACAACAATAGTGCTATCTAAGCAAAAATGATGAACACTGGCTATGGCACAGAAGATTGGGGCATCTAAGCTTCTATTATATAAGGAAAGCAATCAAATTCTAGGCTGTTTGTGATCTTCCTCACATCAAAATTCCAGAAAATACAATATGCAAATCATGTCAATTCGGTAGATAAACTAGAACACATTTCCCTGAGAAGGAAGGATCAGCTAGTAAGCCGCTTGAACTTGTCCATACTGATTTATGTGGTCCATAAAGGAAAAAGTCACCTTGTGGAGAAGAATACTTTATATTGCTCATTGACGACTTTTGTAGAATGTGTTGGATAGGAATTATAATGCATAAAGACGAAGCATTTGAAAATTTCAAAGCCTTCAGAGCTTTGGTTGAAAACAAATCAGATCACAAAATCAAATGTCTCACGTCTGATCGAGGAGGGGAATTCACTTTGGATGAATTCTTTGACTTCTGTGAAGAACATGGAATAATAAGGGAATCATCTACTACAAGGACTCCTCAGTAAAATGGAGTGGTAGAAAGGATGAACATAATTGTTCAACAAATGGCTCATGCAATGCTAGATGAGTCTAGAACTCCTGCAACCTTCTGGGGTGAAGCTACATTTGCGGCCATCACTATTCTCAACAAAACAAGTGTTCGAGTAAACAACACTCAAACTCCTCATGCACTTTGGTATGGTAAGACTCCTACTGTAAAATACTTCAAAGCTTTTGGAAGAAAATGTTACATCGAAAGGACTGATGAAAAACTTGGCAAGTTTGAACCTAGAGCAAATGAAGGCCTTGTGCTTGGTTACTCTTCCCAAAGTAAAGGATACAAGTGTTATAATAAAATACTAGAGAAAATTATTGAATGTATTGATGTTGTGGTTGATGAAGAAGGAGAAAGTCCAAAGCAGGTAAAAATTGAAGAGTGGGAAGAAGATGAGGATTATCCTTCCACATCAAATTAGACTAATGCTGAAGAAGAAGAAACCCATGAAGCACAATAAGAGTAGATAATGGAAGAAGAAAATATTCCATCGAGATATGTTCAGAAAAATCGTCCAGAGACTCAAATTTTGGGATAGAAAGAGGTAGGTGTACAGAAAAGAAGAAATATTATAGAAGCTTCAAGCTATCTAGCATTTCTTTCCTCCATCGAACTGCAAAATGTACACGAAGCATGCAAAGATGAATGTTGGGTCAAGGTCGTGAATGAAGAGCTTGGTCAAATTGAAAAGAATAGTACTTGGGAATTAGTTCCTAGACCTCATGATAAAAATATCATTGGAACCAAATGGATATTCAAAAACAAGTTGAATGAAAATGGGGAAGTTTTTAGAAACAAGGCTAGACTTGTTTGTAAAGGATATGCTCAAAAAGAATGTATAGACTTTGAAGAAACTTTTGAACTTTTACTAGACTTGACGCCATAAGAATGTTCCTTGCTCTTTCTAGCTTTCAGAAGTTCAAAGTATATCAAATGGATGTGGAATGTTCATTTCTTAATGGAGATCTAGAAGAAGAAGTATATATTGTGCAACGAGATCGATTCGTCCTTGGAAATGATCCAAAACTTGTATGTAGACTTAGAAAGGCCCTCTATGGTCTAAAACAAGCTCCAAGGGTCTCGTATTATTGTCTTGACAAATACCTTCATCAACAAGGTTTTTCAAAAGGATCAGCTAATAGCAATCTATATATAAAAATTGACAATGATAAATTGCTAATACTTATTATGTATGTCGATGATATCATTTTTGGTAGTAATGAAGAAGCCATGAGTCAAAACTTTGCTTTGGTAATGCAGAAGGAATTTAAAATGTCCCTCCTTTGTGAACTCACATATTTTCTTGGTTTACAAGTTCAACAAAATAAAAATGGTATTTTTCTATCACAAACCAAGTACCTCAAGCAGATCTTGAATAAATATGGAATGGAAGATGCTAAACTAGTATGTACCCCTATGGTAACAAGATGCAGCCTTAGCGGAAGTGATGAATCAGCAGCAGTGCATCAACCAACCTACAAATCCATGATTGGTAGTCTACTCTATCTAACAGTTCCATGACTAGAAATCATGCATGCAGTGGGATTAGTTGGAAGATTCCAAGCAAATCCAAGGGAAACACACCTTCAAGGAGTCAAAAGGATTTTCAAATATCTTCAAGGAACACAAAACATTGGTTTATGGTATCCTAGAGATATAGATCTCACACTTCATGCATATACACATGCAGATTGGGGAGGAAGCATGGATGACAGAAAAAGCACTGGTGGTGGTGCTTTCTTTATTGGTTCTAGATTAGTGTCTTCATTGAACAAGAAACAAGTTCAATTTCATTATCTACAGCTGAAGCAAAATATGTGCCTACTGCATCTTGCTACTCGCAACTTCTTTGGACGATGTAAACATTGCAAGACATTCAAATCATATGTACTCCACCCATCTCCATTCTAAGTGATAATACAAGTGCAATTAGTATTTCAAAGAATCCTATCATGCATTCCAAGACCAAGTATATACCTATAAAATATCATTTTCTCCAGGAACAATTGCTTGAACAAAAGGTCAAATTGGAGTATGTTCCCTCCAAGGAATAGGTTGCTGATATATTCACCAAACCACTACCGAGAGAGACATTTGAATACTTCACAGAGAAGGTGGGAGTAGTTGATGCATCTTCTTGCCGTTGATACTTATCTATTTCACGAGTTTGATGAAGCATATCCGCATACATACACTGGTTTCTCTAGATACAGTCGCGTATACATTGGTTTCAAGAATATCAGTGGGATAGAGTCAAGATGAAAAAAGTGTGATATGGGCCTGACAGTGATCATCTGGCACAGGTTCAGGGGGAGCACATACTTCTAATAATGCATTGTTGGCATTATCTTAAAATATCTTGGTACAATTTCAAAGTTTTTTTTGTTTGAGGTGGAATAGGTGCAAAGGGAGATCATGGTTGCTGGTTTGGATGGTGATTGAAAAATGCGGCTCATGATAGTTGTTGATGACTATTAGAGTCTTGTTTTAGATATTATGTCTCTATGTCATGTATATATTTTATTATCAAGGTCATGTAATGACCTATTTTGTTTCCCCACTATGCCTGGGATGGATGATGTAATGTTCTTGTTTACCATGTATAAACTTTTTGTGTATCCCCACATGGTTGGGTGGATGAGTCAATCTTGGTATATTCCCACTTGGTTGGGAGATGGATGTATGTATGAGTTTTTGGTGATAGGAAGGTCATTTATGATGTATAGAGTCACCTTCTTCATGTAGAACATCTTTTTGTAGACCATGCTTACATGCAGGGGGAGCATGAACAACACACTTCAACATATCACAGAATAAAGCATGTACTCAAGGGGAGCATAATCCTTTAGCCTTGATGACAAAGGCAGAGAATGACTTGGGGTTGCCATCAAGTTCAAAGGGGGAGATTGTTAGCATTATGGAACAGGTTTGGCACTATGAAACAAGTGTTGTCCTTGATGGAAACTCACTTGGATGACAGATCGTAGTTCGGGCTCTCAGAATGAAGGAAAAAGAAATATACACAGGTTCCTCTTGACAAAGTCGTATATACACACAGGTTCGCCAACCAAAAGGCACATATGCGTATACATGCACTTTCACGCAACGAAAATAGTTTACATGTTGCAAAACTTGATTTTGGTCTATGGTATTTGGTCCTTGGTATTTTGACCCATGGTATTGGTCCAAGGTATCTTATTCGAAGTGTTGACCCCAGATATTTGGTCCAAGGTATTGCTTCTAAGTGGTTTTGGACCATGGTATTGAGTAAGGCCTAAGAATATAAAAGGAGGAGGAGATCATCAGGAAAAGGCACTCAAGTATTGAATATCTAATGAAAAGCAAAATCCTTATAATACCCTATACCCATATTCCTCAAATTCTGACAACATTAAAGAAATGAGCCATACCCCTTGCGTACAATAATACAAGTCCTCTAAGGCTTTACCAGGTTCATGTTGTGGACTCTTAGGTTCAATAAATACAACCTTAATACAAAATTCCAATTCAACTATGATGCATATATTATTGGAATTATGACACAGGTTTTGCGCTATGACACAAGTGTTGTCCTTGATGGCAACTCACTCAAATGAAATATCACAATTCAGGTTCTCAGAATGAAGGAAAAAGAGACATATGTAGGCTCCTCTTGACAAAGCCACGTATACACATGGGTTTGCTTACCAAAAGGCGCATATGCATATAGACACACTTTCCCTCATGGAAAAGCATGTACATGTTGGAAAACTTGGTTTTGGCTTGTGGTATTTGGTCCTTGGTATTTTGACCCATAGTATTGGTCCAAGGTATCTTGTTCGAAGTGTTGACCCCAAGTATTTGGTCCAAAGTATTGCTTCTAAGTGGTTCTGGACCATGGTATTGAGTAAGGCCTAAGACTATAGAAGGAGGAGGAGATCATTAAGCAATGGCACTCAAGTATTGAATATCTAATGAAGAAAAAGATCTAGAATACTCATCATTGGGTTATGGTGCATAGCTGGATTTGAATCATGGAGGAACCTGAGTGCTTGAAGAAGGATAAGTTCTATTTATGGGTCAAGATATTAAATCTTGAAGAGAAGTATATTTGTGTGGTTTAGATCTTTTATAATTGACACATGTCATAATCTATAAATCTGATGATATGGGTATAACCAATGTCTGAATAGTTGTAAAGGTTAAATCATCTTTTACATATTTGTGTGCAGGTTCAGTATAGCAAAGGCACATATACACGCTCGTTCGACATTTCAAAACAACATATACACATGTTTGCCTTCATATAACAGCGTATGAACATGGGTTCGACACATTGAAGTAGTGTAAGTCTCATAAAATATGTTTTGGCTACTTCTATTTGTTGTTGCAGTATGCTGGGTTCCGGCTTGGGTTTCGGTACTGTTACTTTATTATATTTACAACATTCAGAGAGGTGATTGTTTTGATTCAGTTTTGGTTAGTGCAAGGGATATTGATTGATGCAGATATATTTTGATGTTGGATTGATGCTATTGATGTATCCAGTCCGAAAATTTATGAAGCGTGATCCTTGGAAGAAAAGAGAAGGTTGTAGCCTTCTATAGGTCAGCACCTATGTACTAGTACATCAGCTAGTACAAGATTTAAGGGGGTTGTAGCTCCCTTACAAGAGAAGCTGGAGAACGAGAGAATGTTGTAGCCTTCTGCAGGTAGAAGCCTACATACTGGTATAAGACTACACCAATACATAAATATTGTAAAAATAAGTTTCTTATTAAAAGAAAATAGAGACGAATTGTAGCACGTGGTTTTCAGCCACATTGGGTTTCCACCTTATATCTTGCATTCTTGTGTGTGATTGTCTGCTCTATTTTTACTGTAC
>APFE030641505.1:0-18801 GCA_000404065.3 Pinus taeda | reverse complement strand
AAACCATATACATATAATATCTATTTTCCCAATGTTAAAATATTTTAAACAAAAATGAAATGACCCACAATAGGAAACATGCCCTTAAGAGGTTTGAATTTTGGTGAGGAACATCACAAACACCCCAACTGAAAACTATAAAAATTATATTTATGTTTGCTTTAATGTTTATTTATTTTAATTTAAAATAAATCTATTGTTTAGTGGTGTTATAAATTATTTTATTTTATGCAAAATAGTGTACCATGTTCATTCTTTTCTTCTTTTTGTCATTTTTTTAACCCTGTATTCTTCAGTACTCTCATATATCTATTGAAAATCCCTATTCCAAGCCTGGTTGTCACCATATTTTCTTCCTTTTAATCATGTTTTTAATCCTGTATACTTCAATAGCTATCATTGCACTCCTCATATATCCCACTCTTTGCTTATAGTTCCTCCTCAAGAACATGACATAAGAACATGACATACCATCTTAAAAGAACACTAGTTGAGGGAGGATGGATATTACTCTCTTAGATGTGCTTTTGCCCATTACCATCCATTTAGGGAACATCTAAATTGTATAATTACATGCAAAGCATTTAAATTATTTAATTTTTATTTCTAAATACAACAATAACAAATAATCTACTCAATAAACTATTAAGATAATATAATTATCTCAAATAACAATCATAAAATAAATAATATAATATTAAACATGATCATTAAATTTAAAATTTTTATAAAAATAATAAAAATATATTTTTCTTTGACAAAATAAATCTTATATTTTTATAATTTTAATTGTATAATAATATGCAAATGGAAATTCAATTTTATAATATTACTCTCTTAGGATTGCTTTTGCCATTACCACCCATTTAGGGAACATCTAAATTATATAATTACAAGCAAATTATTTAATTTTTATTTCTAAATACAATAATAACAAATAATAGATACTCAATAAATTATTAAGATAATATACGATCTCAAATAACAATTATAAAATAAATAATATAACATTAAAACACGATCAGTACTGACACATCACTATTTCCAGTTAAACAAGTATTGGATGATCAACTTCAATTGCTTCAATCACATTGTTGGGTGACCCTTGCATCCTCAGATCATTTCCTACTGGAGTGAACAATATATTGCATCTTCCCTAAGTCTCTTTGGTTATGTGAAGAAATGTCACTATCCCGAGAAACCTCCAAACTATGCCATTCATTCGTCATTTGTCCCCAGTTAGTGTATTCAACTAATCCTCCTTATAAAACTAGTTTCGTGAGCTCTCAACATCTTAGCAAGAGTCTCTGTGCAACGGTGCTATTCTCCTCTAGGAAGTGGCTTATCATTGTACCGAATTGTAACTATTTGTAACTGACAATATGGTTTCAATCTGATTTGATGGTCAAAGTTGTTCCAATTGTCTAACACAAAAATCAAGGTCCCATGATTGCACAGGTGGCATGGGAGGAACTTCTTCTGAGAGGGAATGCCTTACAACGTAATTAGTAAAATAATTGTTCAAAATTTATTTTATTACTTAAGAGGAAAAGGGAAAAATACATATTAAATTAAATTTTTAATTTCAAATAATAATGACTTAGAAGAATAAGAAATTGTGGGTCAATGGAAGAAATTATACATTACCATGTTGAAATAATGTTTAAAGAGGAAAAGAAGATACATATATATTTTAAATTATAAAGTTAGAATCAAGAATAATATTAAAATAATATAATTAAATTTAGAATAGATTAGAGAAGTATATGATTAGGATAAGAAATGATAAAATAAAATAATAAAGTAGATTAACTAATAATTATTATTATTTTTTTTAATTTTAATATTGAAGAATTTAATTTGGATAAAAATTTGAAGGTGTTCACCTCGATGGAAGTGGAGGAAATTGTTCATATTAGTTAATGGGGAGGGGGCCCTATCCCTTTCTCGTAACTCACACTAGGGTGTAGGTCGCATATTGGGAGTATGCAAACCATAATGAACGAAAGTTTCCAGATCTTTGGCGATAGGTTTATGTGTGGGCTGGTGAGGTTAGTTTCAACATTTGTGAGTTTGGTTATGGGTAATTAGCGAGGGTGCCAAGGGTTGTGAAGTGATTGAGAATGCTGCCCACTTGTGCATGCCCCCTAGGTCATGGTACTCGTGAATAATTTTGAATGTGGGCAGAGAATCTTTTGTGGTGTTGCTGGACTATTGAAGTGCCAAGTATGGGACACCAGGAAGGATTGTAGTTGGGGCACACTTCACCGTTGGGGAAGCTTAGCCTTGAGGAGTAAAAAAAATGGTTTTGTTTAATGGTGGTGAGATTCTGCATTGGTTATTTGCAGTTGTTAGCCTGTTAAGCCTCTTTTACCTTTCTTGTGCGATTTCCCATGTGTTTCTTGCAACGATATTAGGGTTGGTGTTTTCACTGTATGATTACTTTTCAACATTCTTGTTTCTTATTATCAGTAGCATGCGATTTCAAGGCTATAGTTTCAATTTTGTTTGCAATTGAGGGTCTGAAGCCCATCCTTGGTCTCTGGGGTTTACATGTGGGTTTCGAGAGTCTTGTCTGGTTAATCAAGGCCTCCTAACCAAAGGTGGGGATAGAAGCAAGAGAGGTATTGGGTGTGGTGAACCTAGTGATTTTGTCTAGTTGTATTATTATCCATGTGAATTAGTCTTAAGATGGTATGCTTAGCATGTAGAATCTAAGCGTAGTGCCATCCTTGTGACCCCACTACTATGGTGTTTGGAGATTGTGGGAGCCACCTCAGGTGCATCTGGATTTTCTGGTAGGAAATAAAACCTTTTATAGGGTGGAAGGTACTAGCCTTGAATGGAGGCAGTCTAAGACTCAAGAGAGGTGTCTTTCGATGGAGGTTGTTTTGGCTACAAGAGACATTAATTGGTCCTCATAAGATCTGTATTGTAGAAGTCTAGGCTCTAGAGGTGTTGTTGCAGTCCAGATGGTGACCTTGGTGGGATGAGGTTTGTTCGACAATCCATAGGCAATGAAAAATACCATGGAGAGGCATTGGGCCAAGGAGGCAAATAACATAGCATAGAGGGTAGGATGAAAATTTCGGGGAGGATGGAATGGTAGAAGTTGAGATGGGGGAAGAGGTGGCTCATAATATCACTCCTTCTCTTGGTAGAGGTGATGTCCCTCCACCTTTTGACACCTTAGAACAATACAACAAAAAAACCATTAGCACCGGAAATAGCACCAAATCAGTGTATTTGAGCCTGTGAATTGGGTTCAATTGCTAACACAAAACCAAGTGCTATAATGCATTTTCAAGTGAACATTGTAAATAGCACTAAAAATAGCACTAGTAATAGTGCTAGAGATATTGACGAGTTTAGCACCGAGAATTATTTCTTCCATTGTTTCTTTCATTGTTGCATCCATTTGTACTTCTAGTTTTTTCTCTAAATTGCACTTCTTGTTTTTCTTCTACTATGGCGTTGAAAGTAAACTCCTTTTAGTTTCCTAATTTATGCCAAGTTATGCTTCCATTATAATGTTGTTTTTTGCTTCAATTTTTTCTCCCAATATGGCATCGCTTGTTGCATTTAGCTTTGCTCCCATTATGACAACTTCTTTATCTTCTAATATGACTTCGATTATAATGTATTTTGTTGCTTCTAATATTGCTTCCATTATTACCTCTTGCTTTTCTACTTGAGTGGCTTCTTTGTTTGTTTCTTAGAGAACACCAAGTTTGCCTTCTAAACTTCTATGTTTCCTACATGAATTGCTTATGTTTTTCCTTCTCAGGAAATGGCAAGTTTGGCTACTATTATTTCTTCCATTATTGCTTCTTTGTTCGCTACATAAATCGCTTCTTTTTTTGCTTCTTAAGTAACACCAAGTTTTTCTTCCAAGGTTTCTTCTGGTGTGCTTCTAGTTTAGATTCCATTTTTTCTTTCTTGTTAGCCTCATGGTTTTCTTAGTTGCAAGTTTTTCTTCATGTTTAGTGTTTGGGATTTCTTCTATTTTAGGTCTAGGGTTTTCTTCTTTTTAGTGTTGGGATTTGATTCTTAATTAGCCTCGATTTTTCTTCCTTTTAAGAAACTAATCGAGCTTCCTATTTAGAGCGAGTAATAGATCCAAGTAAGGCTTCCAACTTGATGTCAAATTGTACTTCCATTTTAGAGCCCTATCCTGCTTCCATTTTAACAGCTCATGATTCTTCCTTTATAGCTTTCATTTATTATTTTAATATTTTTTATTTCAATTAAATTAGTTAAGTAAATAATTCCTCTTAAATAACTTATATGATTATAGAGCAAGTCATATTGTGTTTGAAATATTTTGTAGCATACAATTTATAAAGAATTTTCAGGGAAATGGACATCCATACAAACTAACAACATCATTATAGATTAAATAGCAAGATATATTTTTCTTTTGACTATAATTGGCATTTTTATTATTATTAATAAACAAAATTGTTGGTCGTGACCAACTACACATAATGCAGGCACATATTGATAGCATAGAGATTTCTAGAGAAGAGCTCTTTCAAATTTCTTATAGTTACAGGCCACACTAGAACACTGCAATAAAACCATAAGACATTTTTTTTTAACTATACGTGGTATTTTTATATTATTAATAAACAAATTTGTTGGTTTGTGATGAGCTACATGTAATGTACGCCTAGATAATACATTTCCAAATGGTATAACTGAAAAGGATACATGTCAAAATGATACAACTCAATATAGTACTACAGGTGAAAATGATACATATGATCATAAACATGAAAAGAGGCATAATAATGATTTATCAACAATGATCCATCATAGAGTCTATATGATCAATGTTGTTGGTCACTATCAGAAAATTTCTCATCATCATCATCATCATCATGTCTATCATGTTCATCAACATCATGATCATCATCAATGTCATCAACATCATCTACCTTGGTTTCCTCTCCATATACCCCATCATCATTGTCTTGAATGTATGCCCAAAATAATTTGTATTGATCTCAGGATCAACTGGATCTTCAGTAAAAAAACAACATTCAAAATGAGAATTTATTATTTATTTCATGCAATATTTAATATTTTTGTTATATTTCTATATTACAACATATGAAATAGAATCATAATCATATTACATCATATCAAAGTGCACACATGTACCATAATAAAATTCAATTAATTTGTAACTATGATGTCATTCCAATGATGTAAAACATGCAACAATTCTAATAAACGTTAGTAAATACCATAAATAAAATTATTATACAATTTAGCTATCACCTGTAAATTTGATTACATAACCTTAAGTTCCAACCCTCTCCTGTCAAAATATAAATGTGTTTTTTGTGTCAATGTTAACTTTGTATATAAGTCTACAATCAAATATAATTATATATGTCATCATTCAATTGACAAGATTCCATAATTCACTTGTGTCTTCAAAATTGTGTTGAACGAGGGTTTAGGGATCGTGGCCAACTTGACCTTGACCAAAAACACTTGCAAGATATGAAGAAACTCAATTTTGTTGCTCGATTTTGTTTTTATGCCCTCTATTGAAACTTGCCATGTGTCCCTGAATGGTGTTGGGAAGCAAGTTGAAACTCACCATAACTAGAAAGTTGAGGCCTAGTTGGAAAAATCATTATTTTCGTTGGAATTGTGACATCAAATTATTGATAGGGACACCGCTCTTCAATTACTTCACTATTATTTTGTGTAGCATCAGATGGTTTTCAAGTCTCAACAGATGTCAGAGAGGCTAAGAAATAATAGGACTCCATAACCCATAAAAGGTTTAAGGAAAATCCACCTAGAAATGCCTTAATTAATTTAATTAACTAATAATTAAAATTTTCCTAAGTCTAACTTAGGAAAATTTATTAATTAACAAAAAAAAATTGAGGAAGGTGGGATTTCTCTAGAAACTCACACAAATCGACTAGAAAATAATCCTAGCCATTGATTAAGCTTTAATCTTGGTTATTGGGTCCCACTGTGATATTATAAGAAAACTTCGATGGGTAGATGGAGAAACACAATTGAGATCGATTTCCTTAGGCAAATTGATTTTTCAAGAGATCAACAAGATTCTTCCAAAATGGTTAAATCCAGAGAAGGGAAGTAGAGATAGAGAGGAGCAGAGATAGTGAGTTCGAAGGAAGTTTTCTTATTCTAGAGAGTAAGAAAGAGGAGGTCGAGATTTTCTTCAAGAAGTAGTGTAGGGAGAGAAGAACAATTTGACCTAGTTGAAGAGGAATATGTTTTCAGTTCTAGAGGCTGGGAAGATTTTCTAGAGGGTCAGAGAAGCATTTTCCTAGTCAACAATAAGTGGGATAGCTAGATTGGTAGTGGATTCAAGCAGTGTGCATGGTAGGCAACGATAGGGTGATGTAGAGCCTACACAAAACACTTGGATGGATAGTTTTTAAGAGGTCACATAGTGTCGAGATTGCTCAGAGAGAGGGTAAAATGCCTTATAAAATTTTTGCCAATATTTATCTTCGATAGATTCACCAATTTGGCGATATTTATGGTACTTAAAATTTTCTCTCTATTGCTTAGTAATAAAAACCCTCAACTTATACATTGGTTTTCCCACATTCGATTTTTCCAGGGAATTTTGTCCAAAAATAATGGTGTTATATTTTTGTGTGTGGGTGCAAGTATTTTATCAGTTTCTAGTTTATCTTCCACTATTTTTAATTTGGTGAAAATTGTAGTTGTGAATTATTTGTGGTTTGTCATAGAAAACAAAGTGCTAATTAATTTACAGTTAGAAGAATAATTTCCATTTGATGCAATACTTAAAAATTTCACATGACATAAGAGAATATTGGATTATATGGGGAAGCTTAGAAGTGGAAGAAGAAAATTCATTGTTTAGAGGGAGCAGTAGGATGATTTTTCTGGGGGTTGCATAGTGCCTAGTGAAGGAGTGCAAATTGTTGGGAAGTTAAATTTTCTAGTGCAGGGTGGTTGAAAAGTCTGTCTTGCCAGATTCAGTGATTCTAGTAGGAAGAGGGAGCACCAGTAGCTTAGATTTTCATGGAGAATATTCCTTGTTTGAGCACATAAGGGATTTGCAGAAATTGCTAAAGAAAAATTAGCATTACGTGGAAGAGAAAGTGCACACGCAGAGGGAAATTTCTCTCTGAGGGTTTCTAGCCTAGAAATCCAAATTTCTAGTTGCAAACAACAATAGCTATAAGGAAAGTTTCTCACTCTAAAAGGGAGTGTGAGTAGAATATTCAGTATCCTAGCAAGTGAAAGAGGAATCACAAGTCTGCCCCACCCCGACGGCCCAATGGCCTGCATATTTCCATTCCAATTTCACAGATGGCCACAACTAGGCTTAGATATTAGGATAGGTTGGAGGGAGTCTCCAACTATGTCACGTGGAAGGTTGGGATGTCCTTCCTGTTGGTTGAATTTAGCTTGAAGGCCTGTGAAAAAAATGTTGTGGCAGTACCAACCGATGTAGATCAAATGAGATAGTATAGGAAAGAAATGGCCAAGGAAAAATAGATGATCCTCGATGGAGTCTATGACCATATAGTCTTGCATATATCTTTCAAGAACACTACCAAGGAGATGTGGGATGATCTCACGATGTTTTTTGATAATCCTTCCAAGAAATGGAAGATGTTCTTAAAGGAGAAGCTGAGAAACATTAGGATGTAGAAGGGTGAAGGAATAGATTCCTTTCTCACCTGAATTAAGGAAATATGAAATCATCTTGCATCCATTGAGGAAGTGCCTAAACCTATAGAGCTTTTGTGTTTGGACCTAAATAATGTCTTAAATGAATGGAAGGTCTTCATCCAAGGGATTTTGGGACAAGACACGTGACTAGTGTGGGACAAGGTATGGTTAGACCTATACCAAGAGGAGATGAGGCAAGATATAGGAAAGAACTACATCAATGGAAGCAGTAGCAAGGGTTTGAAGGGTGATAAGGAGGAGGATAATTTGGCCCTTGTATCAAAGGGTCCTAGTGAAGGATAGGGGGAGAAGAAGAAAAAGAAGGACCTATCTAAGGTCAACTGATTTTGGTGTGGCAAGTTTAGACACTACAGCATTTAGTTTCCTCAAAGGAGGAAGGACAAGTAGGAGAAGCAGGACGAGGTGGCATCTTTCACAGAGATAGGCAAGTTGTCCTCTAGTACGGAGGAATATTTCGCCATGTTTGCAGCTATACCTTGAGGAGTGAGGTGGGGAAATATGGAATTATAGTCTTATAGTTGCACAGAGGTTAGGCAAGGTCCGTTGAGGTGTCTTCATCATGGATCATTACCTTGCTATGAGGGACCATAGTATTCAGTAGTAAGATGGATTAGTGTGAGTGATGTGGTCAAATTCCAGAGTGACAGTTGCAGACTAGTGGTATTTAGAACTTGAGGAGCATAAAGCAGTGTCGAAAATGGAGCAAGAGGCTCAGTAGTAGAGTTAGCAGTAGCCTAGATTCCTTAGTGGAAAGTGTAGTGGCTAGTAGCAGTTAGATGCTCTCGAGATAAATGCAAGATATAGGTACAATTGATTCAATATTTCATATGCTTCACAGTTGAAGTAGTTGTAGTAGTAGCAACAACAATTTAGTGGGAGTTGCAGCGTAGATGCAGAGTTGGTAGTAGCATAACAATGTTAGCAACAACACATATGCAACGTCAAAGTTGCAAATTGGTTGGTGGGAAGTGGCAGGAAGTCACAGTGTCTGGACATCAACAATGTTTGGAGGATGATGCAGAGACATTGTGTTGGAGTAGTTTAACAATAGAACACCTTCCTCACAAAGAGGGAGTGATATTTTTAGCATCGGATAGTGTTCTAGTCTTGACAATTTCCAGAGAGGCTAATAAACACTAGGACTCCATAACCTAGAAAAGTTCTTAAGAAAATCTACCTAGAAATGCCTTAATTAATTTAATCGGTAATTAAATTTATCCTAAGTATAAGTTAGGAAAAATGATTAATTAACATGAATTAATTGAGGAATGTAAGATTTCTCTGGAAACTCACTCTAATCAACTAGGAAATAATATCGACCATTGATTAAATTTTAATCTTGGTCGTCGGAGTCCCACAACGAGATTATAATAAGAAGTCGATTGGTAGATGGAGAAACACACTTGAGATTAATTCCGTGAGGAAGTTTGATTTTTCTAGAGAGAAACAAAATTATACTGGAAACGTTCGAACTAGAGAAGGGAAGCAAACATTGTGAGTCTGGGTGAATTTTTCTAGTTTCAGAGAGTCATAAAGAGAAGGTTGATATTTCATCTAGTAAGCAGCATAGGGACTATGCAATTTCTTTATAAAATTAGCGCAATCCAGCTTAAGAGGAAGATGTTTTCAGTTCCACAGGCTAGGAATATTTTCCATAGGGCCAAAGAAGAATTTTCCCAGTCAACGACAAGTAGGAAGACTAGATTAGTAGTCAACTCTAGAAGTAGGTGTGGAAGGAAGAACTAGGGTGACACACAACCTATGCAGACTACTTAGATGACTATATTTTTTAGATGTCTACAGTGTTGGGATTGCTTGGAGAGAGGGTAAAATCCCTCATAAAATGTTTGCCAATATTTATCTTTGATAGATTATCCAGTTTGGTGATATTTATTATACTTAGAATTTTATCACTACTGCTTAATAATAAAAACCCTCAGCTACTACATTGATTTCCCACATTGGTTTTTTCTGTGGAATTTTTTCCGAAAATAACTTTGTTATATTTTTGTGTGTGTGTTGCAATATTTTCTCAGTTTCCATTTTTTATTTTGCAGTATTTAATTTGATGAAAATTGCAGTTGTGAATTATTCGTTGTTTGACATAGCAAATAAACTGTTAATTAATTTATAGTTAAAGGATAATCTTCAGTTGTTGTAATAGTATAAAATTTCGCATTCATGCACTGGTATTTGTTTACATCAATTTTTTTTGCAACTAGGGTTTCACTCATTAACATGCAATGCAATTTTTGCATTATATGCTTAGATCTTGAGAATTACACAAAAGGAAGGTCTTCGCACTGTGGCCCGCTCACCCCTAACCAAACATGCTGCAGGAGTTGATGGAGCTAAATTCCATTGCTTAGTTTTGTTTTTATGCCTCAAGTTTAAATTTTTTCTATCTATGAATGGTGTTAGGAAGTGAGTTGAAACTTGCCACAACTAGAAAATTGAGGCTCGGCTGGACAAAATATTAGTTCCTTTGGAATCATAACATCAGATTATCCTATGTCATTTTTAGGTACTAGAAGTACAATAAAATATCCTAAGTTAGGAATTGAAAATGAAAACCTACGAGTTTAATTTAATGACGAGAATTTTATGTCTTAAAAACATCTGACACTTACTCCAATTATTGAATGGGGGGCTTGTAGGCTTCAATGCATCAACACAATATGTGTTGGTTAAACTATATCCTAAACTTAATACTATGTCATTGTTGGGAACTCATAGTACATGAAACTATCCTAAGTTAATCATTGAAAATGAAAACCTATGGGTTAAGCTTAATCTATCTTAAGAAATTTATCCAACAAAAAATTCAAAGTAAGCTAAACTATATTCTAATCTTGTATAAAACAGAGTATGTCCAAAGATGAAGCTTATGTCTTTAAGTTTGATAATGGAGGTGTTCAAGAACTTCTTAAGGATCAAAGGTTTTGGGGGTTTAAGTGAATGAAGCAACTTATGGGATTCACTATGAACTAGGATATTTTTACTAGCATTCAGTACTTAAGATCCAAACAGGTGCTAACATGCCATGATAATACCTCAAGAAAATACATAATGTTTCAATGATAAACAAATATTAAAAGATGAAAAATTAAAACCAATCTCAGAAAAACAAATAGTACCTCATAAACCAACAAATTTCATCATCATGAGCATCAATTCCACAACAATGCCACTCTTCCTCAATAAGAGTAGAATTCCAATCAAGAAAAAGAAAAAGGTAAAAGATAGTGAGCTCCTTCCTCTTGTCACTAGTGTGTTATGATTTACAAATTAAAAGTCTCTTCCCATTTATACATGACCTAAGAGACCTTTGAAATGTGTACGGAAAATTCCTTCTCACATAGCATCATGTACACCCTCATTAAATTTTGGTGGACAATAAATCATCCTTATCAAATTTCTACTACGCATGAATACTCCAAATTGAATTGATAGGGTAAAGGGTATGGATTTTCGGCCTAAAATAAATGCACACCAAGACATGTAATTAATTGGTGGTGCAACAATGATCATTCCATCGTAAATATATAAATATTTTCTACATCATATCAAAATTATTATACTAAAAGAAATCTTACTCACTAAAATCCAACTATGACAATGTAGCAATTCATCATATCTACCAATGTCCAAGTCAGAACAAATGTGCACTCCGTGGACAAACCAATTGCTTATGTTGGTAATGAAATTGGAAATTGGACATGACTGTACAATACCTAACCTTAGGATATATCCTTGCATCATGTCTATCAAATATCCTACAAAACTATGTTTCCCACTTATACATAACTTTCACATAAGTTTCTGTGAATGGTAGGGGAAGAGAGGTCAAAGCAATGTGGTTGTAGGCCCCCTTGAGAGGGATTCTATCATTAACCATTTGCTTACCTCCCTAGGCCCCCACACTAGCTTATCTAGACCCAGTGATAAGTGGATATCGACCATGCATAGACTATCGCGATAGTCTTCCCACTCAGCTGTCATGTCCTCCTATAAACCAATCTGCCATGCATGTGACCAATCTTGAGCAACACAGACAAGTCTATATCTCTCCCATGAGCCAGCAAGGGTGTTCATCACCATATAGGAGAGAGATTTGATTATTTGTATTGGAAGAGAGTGGCATCCACTGAAACCCTTGATGGAATCCAAACCAATGTGGATCCTTTGTCCATTTCCAACCACCCATTTAAGGTTACTACTTAGCCATGGCAGGACAACTCTAATACTGCTCCAAATCTTGGAATGTAGGCCAGCTGAAGGTGCCCCCTCGACAATCCATTCCTCTATTATGCATTGAAGAGAGTATTTGTATTCATATGCTCTAACAGAGCCCTTTCTCACAAAATAACCTCCACAAATTTGTTGCAAAAAGGGCTAGGTTAAAGGATCGTGTGTCAATAATGCCCCAACCCCCACATACAATTGACTTGGAAATGGACATTAACCCAATTAGATGGATCCTCTTTACTGCACCAAAAACTAGACCAAACAAACTTAGCCCCCATTGAGTCTATCTTGTTAATGAAATATTGGGGAAGATGAAAGAGATGCATCTAGTAGATCAAGATGCCAGTCAAGATAACCTTTGTCATAATGACTCTTCCACCCAATCTCAACCATCTTTGGTCCCAACAAATAGTTTTTTTTTTTTTTAGAAAGAAGACATTCCTAATCATTCAATAAGTACTTGTTGAGCTTTATAAAACATCCCAGGTATTTAAAACCATCTATCATAGAGAGTATTTTTATTCCAAAGAGGGACTCTATTTCAAGTACTTCTAGGTCATCCACCACCACATCTATCAGTTCAAATTTTGTCTTTGTTTATGTAGAGCCCAAAAGATTTACCGAAATCCATGAAGATCCTATGAAAAGTGACCCAGTTAGAGAGTATTGTTTCACGAGCATACAGTGTGTCATAAACAAACATTAGCTGAGAAATTTTTCATCCTTTGGAGATTTTGCATCCATATATCAATGTTTCCTCAAACATTGCCTTAACTCCCCTATTGAATGCATCCATGATCAGAATGAAAAGAAGCAAAGATAGTGCACATCATTGGCGAAGCCCCCTATAAATTTTGAAGAAATGAGTTGGCACCCCGTTGATGAGAAAAACCATAGACATTGATGTTATGGAAGATATTATCCACTTCACATGCGTGTGCAAAAAACCATTTTTATACAGGATCATTGAGAGAAATTTCCTATCCGCACAGTCATACACCCTACGGAGGTGAAATTTCATGTTTCTTTTTAATTTCTCTTCGATGGGAGTGTTTATAAAAAAATATGAACATAATAGATGTTGGTACATAATTCAAACTTCCTAGTTTAGTTGTTTCACTTGAAGTAATCTTTAACAAGCTTTTTATATCCTCCATTACCAACTATAGAATTATCAAATTCTCTAGCATTGCTTTGTAAGTTTATATGAGACATGTTTTAAATAAATCATTTGATTTTAACCTACATGTTTGAGGTATATATTTCTCACCTTCACATGTTTGCATTTCTTTCATTGTCTTAAGTCACAACTCTATCAATCTCATCAGCAAATGCTTTTTTCCTTCTAGAACCCCGTGTTAGGGAGAAAAGTGTGCAGAGCTAGATGGTGTATATGAGTGCTTATGAGTGACCATCCTCTCTGAGAAATCCCTTTCATACCCCAATGTATGTCCAAATCCTTATTGGATTTGTTGGAAAGATGGACCAATTGGACGACCCAACCCTAAAGTTGTTAATGTCAATGTTGTTTTGAACTCATTTGTGATGTCTTCCATCCATTTCTGTAAGATTGGATATGTTTGTTTGTTGGGATATATGTTTTAATTATGAATAATTCATTTGTTTTGAATAAAAAGAATGCAACAATAGTTTTGAGAAATAATTTATGTGTCACTCAATGGAATTATTATTGTGATTTTGATTAAAGTAAAAAGAAAAAAATATATTAATGTTAAGGAAATATTATCATGACATTATGTATTTATGATTTTCTAGATCACTGTAAAATATAAATTATACTAAAAGTATATTTTCCAAGGATAAAAGTATATTTTCCATGGATGTGAGATTTTAGTGACCCATTGTTTTTAACATATAGAGAATGAGACATGGATTCTTTAAGATCAAAGAAATTTTGATTGAAAAATTACTTGTATAGTGTTAAAAAAATAGGATTTTTATTCAAGTAATTTTTATTTGATATATTTTTCTTTAAAGGAAATTATTATAGTTTGAATTTTTTGTTAAAATTCATATTTTTTCTATATACAATTGTGAAATAACAAATGACATGATTATTTCAAAATTTAACAAAATTGTAATATAGTTAAATAGGGGTTAGTAGAATCATGGTGATGGGGCCAGCCCACGTGGTCTCACTGTCGCTCCTTTCCACTTGGTGTTATACCGTCAGTTGATATTTATATTCGCTGGATTTCGGATATATGCAATTTGATTTTCAATCTGGGATTAATTAAGAGGTTCTACGGTATGGTACATTTGGTTGTATTTGGAGGGGACACCTGCCCCGCCTTGGAATTCTAAACCCCGCCTTGGTATAGGGTTTTCGCCACCCTTGCGTTCATTTGGTTTTGTATTACCTCCGATTCCTCCGTCTGCGAGCTCTCGGTGACTTGGCGATTTCACTGTGATTTTCTTCTGTGATGCTTCGTATTTGTTTGAAGCTCGTCCCCCTGCTTCTCTGTGATACGAGTTAGTAGTCTGCAAGTTTCGATGTGGGATCTTTTAGCTGGTCCAGGGTTTTGTTGCTCCGAGTCTTTTGAGCTGCATGGTCTCGGCGGTCTTCACGGCTCAATTTGTTCGGAATTTGTTTTGGAAGTGTCTCGGTCGTCTGTGGAACTGTTGAAACCTAGTAAGGTTTGTTTCTTTGCTTGTGTCTAGACTGTTCTTGTGTTTTTTGTTGTCGATTTTTAACAGGTCTATGCTTCTGTGCGTCCTTTACTCGATTTGTCACCTATGTTTTTGCTATTGTTACCTCTATGTGTTGGTTGATGAGTATGTGGTTCTCGGTCTCGTTCTTCGGCACTAATTCGGCTCATGCACGGTCTCGGCAAACTAATGGTGGCGTTCTTCGTCGATTCCTCCGCCAATGTGACTGGTAAGGTTTCCTTCTTTGCTATATTGTTATACCTGTTCCTATTTCTGGTTCTAACATCTTTGGCTCCTTGTGAGTAGGAAGACAATCTAAGGTAGTGGTGGTCGCGGCTCCTCTGGTAGGTAAGCGGAACCCAATATAGTTTTTGCTTGTTCAAAATAAAATTTGTTTTAATCCCTATATTTTCCTTCCACTGTAATTTAACTCTCGTCCTTTGGTTTCTCTTGCAGGTGGAGCGACCGAGGGTTTCGGTGCTTGGACCTTCGACTATTCCGAGGGAATTCCGGGTAGCATTGTTCTATTTACTTGTAGTTTGTTTGCCTGAGTCTTTCAGCATATGGTTTGGTATGGTTGTTGGCCTCGAGCCACTATTTATGTTTGGTTCTGTTGTTGTATATCGCCTCTGTCGAGTCGTAAGAGTGGGTTTGGGGATTTATGGGGTTTTGATTTATGTTGATATTGATTACAGTTCCCAAGTCCGTGGACTGATTCGTTCTTAAGTTTTTAAACACAAAATGTAAATGGACAATAACTTGTGATGACTATATATGAACTTCTGGAATTGAATTTTTGGTTATGCTTTTAAAATTCGCATACCTGCATTTTATTGTGGTTGTTCTCTTCACTGTAATGACAAACTCTAATTTTTCGCATATAGAAAATTGTATGGACGATTCCTGGTTGTGTGTTTGGTTACTCTGTTGGTGTTGTCTGTAGATGAGTGCTGTTACTCCTCCGAATTTAACGAACTCTGCATTCAAATGTCTCCCTTTTTGATTTAAATTCTGTGACCATGCATTTATGATATTCACACAGTAATTCAATATAAAAATACTTCAGAAATGAATAGGACGCTATGAGGATATGTGCACAGAAAATTTGTATTTCTTTTTCAATACTTCTCTCTTAGTCCGAACCCTTGTATTGTGCTTTGTTTTGCTATTTAATAGCACTATTACAAACTTCTCTAACTGTTGTTAGTTTGTTCAGTTTGTTCAATTAGTTACAACAGTTATTTTCCATACGGAACTTTGTCTGATTTTCTAGTACATTTTCTTTTCATGCCTTTTTACAACAGTAACTTAACTATTTGAAAACAATGACTCTAATCTAATTATTACTACTCCCAATTACAACTTATTACAATAATCTTTAAGTAACTTGATAAAAGAAAAGGAAAGAAAAATAAACAAGTATGTTTCCCACTAAATGAATCAATCTCTTTGTCCTCTTCAGAAACCATATTCCCTCACTTTTGTGTTTGCCCTGTCAGCTAGATGCTCCTGCATCACATGGAGTATTCTAGCCAATAATATTTTTAAGAGAAAATGGGTTGTAACTAAAACAATACGGTTTTGGATTAGTATTTCAAGATACTGAAAGCCCAACTTAAAAAACACTAAGCCTATTGTTGAGAACAAAAATGTACCATGGAATCTTTAGGATATAGGGTGGCTAAAAAAATAGATACTTATATAAATATAATACCCGATGCAAGAAGAAACACATAAATGTAGGAAACTAGCTTACAAGATGTGGAATAAAAATGTCAACTTTTAATGATATTACAAAATTAGGGGAGAGGCATTTTGAGAATAAATATTTGGTAAATTATCTACAATTATTAGGAATATGAAAGGAAACTCATTGAAATAAATAAGTATAGAATGATGCTTTGTCTACATTATTTTGTGTGGCATTTCACAATGATATGATAAATCCCACTCATGATATGAGTTTTTATAGATTAAATGTTAAAATTATTAGTTATTAAGAAAATGAGAACCTTAAATAACTTTACAAGAGAAAAGATACCTCCAAAAAATTAGGAAGAGAAAGAATCTATGAATGTAACAAATTAAGGTTTAATTTATAATATGATATCAAAACTCATAATGAATTTTTATTTTTTTTTGTAATGACTAAGTAGTCTAGAAGGCCTACACATATTATGTAGAGTATACTTATGATATAGATATGTGCAGTTTTTTTTGTCAAATACTTCATAAAATTTAATTATTAATAAATATTATCTATAATTTATAATATATTTCATTAATTAGGTATTATGATTAGCTTTATTCCTAAAGTTAGGTATTTTACTATAAGATTGGAAAGGTGATGTAATAATTCTTATCCAAAATAAAATATCTTCTAAACATTATAATGCTTCATTTACTAATTTTTGTAAACTATTATAATGGATAAAACCAAATTAAGTTAACATTTTAATCAAAATGTTTCTAGCCAAATAAAAATTATTCACATATTTTTTAGATAAAATATTCTAACTTAATTTAACAATGAATAAAAATACAATCCTAGTATACATAAACTCATCAATTATAATTTTCCCATTCAACTTATAATATGATAATATATTATATGAGTTTGATAATAAATAACTTATTATTAATTATCATATATGTTTAATTATAATGTATATTCTATATAAACATAACTCAATGTTGTTGCAACCACAATCGTGTTAGAGAAAAAAATTGTGACGCTTTAAGGACTAGCTAGTTCACAATTTTCTCTAAAAAAAAATACATTAAACCCATAAGTTATCCTATTCCACTACAAAAGATTATATTATGGTATTCCGACCTTGTCACTATTGTGATATTTCCATAGCCAAAGATAATCAAGCTTTTATAGTATCCTGGGAAATGTTAATTAAATTAAATTGAAGTTACACTTAAATAAAATATGTTCTTAAATATCATTACTTTTAACAAATCCTTTGATGACATATAAAATTGCTAAATTTGGAATTTAAATAATATTGATATACTTATAATTTAATATAAATAAATAAAAGTAATTGATATTATCAAATATCATGATAAAAAATTACACCTATGATGAAATTTAAACATATATTCCCTTAGTTTTATTGAAATGAAAATCCAAAAATAATGCCCAACAAAAAACATCTGAACGAATTAATTCATATAATAGAAAAATCAAATTAACTTTAATATAATAGAATTTTTATAAGTTTGCATTTAGATTCAAGGCCCACCAAATTCACACAAACAATCTTGAGATAAGATAATTCTCTCTTGCCAGATTTAGAGTTATAAGAGAATCTCCAAACTAGCATGTCTATTTTTAATTTTGGATTACACTGGATGGAGATTGTGCGGATTATAACTTGGGCCTCTAAATCAATCTAACCACTGGGCAAAATAATTACTTAACCAACAAAATTGCAAAGTAGGGTGTTAAAACACTCAATCTTCCATAGCTTTAATCTCTCCCATGCTGGCACTGCAAAGAAATAAAAACACTAAGAAAACTAATGAAATCAAAATACTAAGTAAATTAATGATATCTTTGTGCACATACTACACTTAAAACAAAGAGTTGCAACAAGGAAAGAAAATACAAATGCAAGGAAAAACATCATGTTTACCAAAAAATAGAACATGATAGATGTTAGTTTACCAAAAAGATGAACATGATAGATGTTGGTACATAAGTCAAGCTTCTTAGTTTAGTTATTCCATTTGAAACTATTTTAAAAAACTTTTTAGATCCTACATTACCTATGCAGGAAACAATGGACTATTCTTGTCATTTGGAGGCGGTAACATTGGCAGTACCATCCTCCCGTGCTGGTTCCAGCAATTATGTCGAAATAATCAGCTATACTCACGCCTGGGCCGTCCAATTCCTGTCACAGAACTTATAATTCAATTTGGCAAGAAGGATGATATTTTAGAAAAAGGGAGCCATCATAAGATTTTATGAGTGGGGTAGATTAAAATCATTAACTGGAGCTTTTCCTCCAGGAATTCGAGGATAGCTGCTGGGATAATCCCACGAACCCCACCTCCATCAATACTGAGAATTGTAATCATTTTGCCATCGCTTGGTGGCGGATTCCCGGAAGTAGTAGCCATGCTCTAATACTCAAA
>APFE030641504.1:0-17149 GCA_000404065.3 Pinus taeda | reverse complement strand
TAGCATTTCCAAATTTTTCTTCTTTCCTTAACTATTTGTGGTCCAGAGTTGTCAATTCTCACCTCTTTGATTTGTTATCTCAACTAGTGTTGCAACCTCTTACTTCTTGGTTCAGTTGTTCATCTTTATTGTCTTCCCGTCGTGTATTTGGTTCAATTTTTTGGTCTTGGCTGTAGTAACTTTGATCTATCTTTCCTCCACTCATTCATCCGTACTTTTGCCGCCTCTGCTTCCTTCTCCTCTTCTCACCTTCACTCGATTCTCAGCCTTCATGAATATTTTCTGTTGTTATCGCCTCCTTTTATGTGGCAAGCCATTTACTTTAATGTTGTAGGTTGTGTTACCACACAATCTATCAGGCCCTAAGCACGGAAAGCCTAAGGGTCAAAGAGCTAGACTAAGAGATAACAATAGGACAATGTCCCACTGTCACCATAACAAGTATCCCCTTCTGTTTACGGACCTTCACCGATGGGAGGATTCCCGGTAGATAAACAATCACCTTTAATTTATGTTCTAGTGTTTGAGGTACTATGTGATGAGGTAGGACTTCTTAAGGGAAGCTTTATGTGATGGTATGGCACTTTAAAAGGGTTTTCGTTCGCTGTTAGAGACCTAAAAGAAACTTGCACGAGATCTAGAGTTTTGTGAATTATCGCGGTTAAAGGTACTCCCAAGGTCAAGGCAAGGAGAAGAAAGGGCTTCTTATGATTTGTTCCAATGAACACAAAGCTCATACAACCCTCGAAGAAGTCCCCAAGTCAAGGAAATTCAAACTAGGGTTTCCCTTTTAGGGCACACCCGAAGCAAGCGTTTTAATGGATGAAAACACAAGGGATGCTTTTCAAACATTGAGGACTTGCGCTAAGGCCCTAAGCTTAAAGTCTATGATCCCGGAATCTACCCTTCCACTCTATAGGATTTCGCTCGATGCCCTAAGCTAGCCGTCCAAGAAGAGGGGACCAAAACTTCGGGAGAAGAAAATATGGAGAAAGAAGGATTTTATCACGAAATGGTTTGGACTAGTTCCTTGTGCTTTGGGCTTATGGAGTCCTAGATGCTTCATATTTTCCATAATTGTCTTTAAGGATGTAAAGAATTGATGCCCTAGATACCAAACCTCAACAATTACCCACTCCAAATTTATGGAGTTTTATGGAGGAAAAACAAAATTTCATCCACTAGGAACATTCATCACATGCCATGCTATGAGTAACATGTGCAATTGCCAACCAAATGGCTTTCAAAATAAATCTTCAATAATTCGAGCACAATATAACACTAATCTAGTTGCAACAATTCCATACATTAGACATTTTTCAAGATTGAAACTTCAACAAGAGGCACTTACAAGATGACAATATGATATATCCATCCACAATTCAAGAGATAGCTCCAAAAAAAATCGAATTTCATCTCCAAATATCAAAATGGATCGAATACATCCAATAGCTAATCCAAAGAAAAAGCTCGGATTTGCTAAGAAGGCCGAAGTTCCCAAGTGTGATGATGATCCAAAACAAATGAAGTTGAGTTTTATTTATATGAGACTTAGTAGGTCGAATTATTAGCCCAAGGCCCCTAACATTATAAAAATGTGCAAAATACATGCCTTGGTCACAAGCCGACCAAGTAGCGTTTACAAATTATGAAATAACCATCCAACTGCTAGTCGAATTGATGACATCGTGTTGATGTAGGGTTGTTTGAGGGCCACGTTGAGTCCTCTTGGTGCCAACGTGTGTGAGAGAGCTCCATAAATTATGAACAAGGGGATGTCTCCTTACTCTCCATGCAAGTCATCATGTGGGGCCCCAAAATGAGTTTGGGGCACAAAAGTTGGTCCCATGGTTCTCCTGATGATAAAATAGCCTGTGATGCCCCAATACCGAGGGCTACGACGATGGTGCTTGCCCTCCCATGTCTCAAGGGATGAGACAAACGTCCTCTGGGCCTTGGATCAACTGCAATATAATGTTAAGTTGGTTAGGGCTCATTGGTCCAAGCACATCTTCTTGTGAATAATGTAGGGCAATGAGCAAACTGCTAAAGGTGTTGAGTGTTCCCATGGCATGGATGGGGAAAACGCGACTGTGCTACCAAAATCAAGGTTTCCCAAACAGTGCCCTTCCTAAAGCCATAGGCCAATAAAGGAGATCCCACAGGACTAGGATTGAGGATTAACCTGTCCCATTTGAGGTGAGGGAACAAAACTATGGTCAAAGCCCTTCCTTTTTTCCAAGTCTCTCAATAATCCATTCCCAGGATGCCCAAGGAAAAACAAGCATAAGCACCTAATTGCACAATGAAGAACATAACTTTTGGGTTGGATATCCCACCTTCAAACATATGTTCTCTAAAGATTGGTGAGGGGACATATGACTGATGCAGGGAGCGAAGATCAAATGGCACAATGTATCAGCTACACTGGTGTTTGTTAGGGGCTATTGGCTATTTTCTCAAGATAGATCTAGGAGAAATTTTTCTCCTATGGGGTCACCCACTTTTGGTGGGTAACATGCATTTTTGGCATTGAGATTACCACACTCGCATATTTTTCGTATCTAAACAAGCTCCTACATCATCAACTACCATCTAGTACAAGTATGGATATTCTAATTCTTCTCGCTTTCTGTTCTATTTTCATTTACATTTTTGATATTTCACATTTTAGTTATGAATTTGTATGGCAATGCCTTATATATACATGTGAGACCCTAGGGCTAATGGAAGGTACAAGATAGGCCTTAGGGATAATGGAAGAGTGTGTAATATCTCGTTTCATAGATATTTCCCCAAACCCTAGTAAACTCCAACCAAATACATACAAACGATATAATAATCGGGAAGCTGAAAATGATGGAAATAACAATGGTGCCACATCTAATAATATAAACATGAAATATAAGCAGATAATCAAGAAATGCAGAGAGAAATGCTAAGCTATTTTATTATACTGAGTAATAAACTGAGTACATGAGGTGATCAGAAAGATGGCACCTCGAATTGCACAAGGAAAGTGAAGAAATACACTCAGAATAACAAAGGAATGGCCTCTCTCTGAACTGCGTCCAAGCTGCTGGAAAATTGTCGTGCTGCTACTACTGGAAATCAAATGAGGATTTGGGGCTGTTCCCCTCCTCAAAAAATGCTGAAACTTTGGAATCAGACTCTACTCAAGAAACCCAGAAAAACCCAGAAAGATTTTCTGAAATGGCCGACCCCCGAAAATCGCCCCCCTGAGGACCCACACAGTCCCTCAAGGCTCTGCGCTGCCACTGAAAAAAAACCCCTAGAGAACTCTGCCTGAAACTCAGCCAAAATCCTCCAAAATGCAAGGGCTGATCCCCTGGTCAATCTCCCAGCACAAATCCCCCTGCAAAACCTCAACCCAGAACTCCTGCCAGAAAGAACTGCGTCATCCCTCTCAAGACTGCGCAGTCATCCAAGATGCTCAATCCTCCTGCCAAATGCTGATGAAACTACTGCAAAAATACCGATGGAAATACCTTGCCCGAACAGGCACTCGAAGTCCCCCGGGGGCTAAGGGTGAGATCTCCGAATAGAGACACTCAATGCACTAAATAGTGCTGCAGACTAGCTAAACAACCAGCGTGCTAGAAGTTGAAGTGACTAGCTCAAATGCACATAATCGAATGACAAAATGAGGGGGCTCTTCTCTCCTTTATAGCATTGGCCTCTCCCGATCCCAAGGCTCACCTCCTCCAACGTCATCTCCTCTTGCCACGTGTTTCTTTTCCATCTGCGCAGTCCCTCCAAGTGTTTGTGTGGGCCCCATCTCTGCGTGGTCCTTTGGCCCCCTTGGCTCCCCTTTAAGTCACAACGTTGTGCTACTAGGAAGTGACTTTTATTCTGAAGTGAGTTATGTCCCCTTTTCCTCACCTTTTTATTTACAAATAACTATAGAAGGCAAAATTGAGCAAAATCAAATATTCTAATTAGCCATGGCTAATTAGGAATATTACAGAGTGATACCTGGTGTAACCTTAGTATCTTCTTCACACATTGTAGGTCAATTGTTCTCTAACATAGGGGGAAATACATAAAAGAAACTAAGTCTAATGAATGATAATTATTTCAAAGTGTTGTAGACTTATGATTAATATGATTTGTGATATTTCATGATCTATATTGTAAATTTATGCAAATAGAAAATAAAAGGATGGGATTTTTTGTTTTTGAGAGTAGTTGAAAGGAAACAATAATGTTTAATCTAGAATTATGACTATGGGCTCTAAAATCCAGATTTGGAGGGTTTCTTGTTTAAGAATGATTGGGACCAACAAAATTGCAAATTGCGTATTGTCTCCAACCCTTTCCCGTTATCAATTGATGCAAAAATTTTGTTTGAAAGGGCTTGTTACTGCAAAATTTTGTAGGCCTAGTGCAAATCCTCACTAGGAAGATCCAAACCTCGTGGCAACAGGAGAATGGCCACCACTGTCACCTCAACAACCTTTCCCCAACTATATAGTGGTATATTGCACCACATGAAAGAATTCTCTGTATGTGGATCACCTAGAGTATATTCAACAATGAAGGTTTAAATGATGTGGCATGTTTTCATAGAAATGAGTCTAGAATCAAAATGTAATCGGTCAAATCTTATATAAACATAAAAGTGAAGAAATTCACTGGTTTACTTTTTATTTTTATGGTTACATTTTTCTATATAATATTTTATGTATGTATTTTTCTATTCTAAGGGCTTTTTGGATAATAAAAATTAAGGACAATTGCAGAATTTTATAAAACGAGATGGTTGTTTGGTGGAATAAGGAGTGTGCCTTATTTCCACGAGGGTTGTGGGGTCAAATCGATGCCCATGTTGAGTTGGTTGATCAATTCTTGTGGATTCTGGCTGGAGGTGGAATCCCAAAAGTTAAATGAGCTCATGCTTAATCAAGAACAAGTTTTGAAACCAAGCCCTACTAGAAACGATTATACTTTGGGAAAATCCTTCAACAAATAGCTCTATTATGATGCAAAATAAACTGAAGCCCTTGGTGAGGAGCACTCTAGTGCATGGCCCAACAAGAAGAAATGAACTCTACCTTACACCAATAAGAGAGATGTGCGAGTAAAACCCTAGACATCTGTAAGGAAGTGATAAAGATTCCTTTCTAATGGAATCCACCCTTCCACTCTAGAGAATTTCGCTCGATGCCCTAAGCTAGCCGTCCAAGAAGAGGGGACCAAAACTTCAAGAGAAGAAAATATGGAGAAAGAAGGATTTGATCACAAAATGGTTTGGACCAGTGCCTTCTACTTTGGGCTTATGGAGTCCGAGATGTTTCATATTTTCCATAATTGTCTTTAAGGAGGTCAATAATTGATGCCCTAGATACCAAACCTCAACAATTACCCACTCCAAATTTATGGAGTTTTATGGAGGAAAAACAAAATTTCATCCACTAGGAATATTCATCACATGTCATGCTATGAGTAGCATGTGCAATTGCCAACCAAATGGCTTTCAAAATAAATCTTCAATAATTAGGGCACAATATAACACTAATATAGTTGCAACAATTCCATACATTAGACATTTTTCAAGATTGAAACTTCAACAAGAGGCACTTACAAGATGACAATATGATATATCTATCCACAATTCAAGAGATAGCTCCAAAAAAAATCGAATTTCATTTCCAAATATCAAAATGCATCCAAGACATCCAATAACTAATCCAAAGAAAAAGTTCGGATTTGCCAAGAAGGCCGAAGTTCCCAAGTGTGATGATGATCCAAAACAAATGAAGTTGAGTTTTATTTATATGAGACCTAGTAGGTCGAATTATTAGCCCAAGGCCCCTAACATTATAGAAATGTGCAAAATACATGCCTTGGTAACAAGCCGACCAAGTAGATTTTACAAAGTATGAAATAACCATCCAACTGCTAGTCGAATTGATGACATCGTGTTGATGTAGGGTTGTTTGAGGGCCACATTGAGTCCTCTTGGTGCCAAAGAGTGTGAGAGGGCCCCATAAATTATGAATCAGGGGATGCCTCCTTACCCTCCATGCAATTCATCATGTGTGGCCCCAAGATGAGTTTGGGGCGCAAAAGTTGGTCCCATGGGTCTCCTGATGATAAAGTCGGTCATCTTCTGGGCCTTGTATCAATTGCCATATATTGTTAAGTTGGTCACGACACATTGGTCCAAGCACAACTTCTCGTGAATAATGTAGGGCAATGAGAAAACTGCTAAAGGTGTTGAGTGTTCCCATGGCATGGAATGATGCTCTACACATGATGAGCGACTAATGGCTCTCAATGCTTCACCCAGGGGTGTCAATATGATCCTCTGGTGGACCTGGTCCCCGCTTAAGTTTCCCAACCCATGATGACACCCTTGGGAAAAATGTGGATGGGGAAAACGCAACTGCACTACCATAATCAAGGTTTCCCAAATAGTGCCCTTCGTAAATCCACAGGCGAGTAAAGTAGATCTCAAGGGACTAGGATTGAGGATTAACCTGCCCCATTTGAGGTGAGGGAACAAAACTATGGTCAAAGCCCTTCCTTTTTTCCAAGTCTCTCAATAATCCATTCCTAGGATGCCCAAGGAAAAACAAACATGAGCACCTAATTGCGCAATGAAGAACATAGCTTTTGGGTTGGATATCCCACCTTCAAACATATGTTCTCTAAATATGGGTGAGGGGACATATGACTGATGCAGGGAGCGATGATCAAATGGCACAATGTATTAGCTACACTGGTGGCTGTCAGGGGCTATCGACTACTTTCTCAAGGGATATCTAGGAGAAATTATTCTTCTATGGGGTCACCCAATTTTGGTGGGTAGCATGCATTTTTGGCATTGAGATTACCACAGGCGTATTTTCCATATCTGAACAAGCTCCTACATCATCAACTACTATCAATTATAAGTATGGATATTCTAATTCTTCTCACTTTCCTTTCCATTTTCATTTATATTTTTGATATTTCATATTCTAGTTATGAATTTGTATTACCACCCAAACCCTCCCTTTAAATGACAATGCCTTATATATACATGTGAGACCCTAGGGCTAATGGAAGGTACAAGATAGACCTTAGGGATAATGGAAGAGTGATACCTAGTGTAACCTTAGTATCTTCTTTAAACGTTGTAGGTCAATTGTTCATTGACATACAGGGAAATAGATAAAAGAAACTAAGTCTAATGAATGATAATAATTTGAAAGTGTTGTAGACTTATGGTTAATATGATTTGTGATATTTCATGATCTATATTGGAAATTTATGCAAATAGAAAATAAAAGGATGGGATGTTTTGTTTTTGAGAGTGGTTGAAAGGAAACAATAATGTTTAAACTAGAAATACGACTATGGGGTCTAAAATCCATATTTGGAGGGTTGCTTGTTTAAGAATGATTGGGACCAACAAAATTGCAGATTACATATTGTCTCCAACCCTTTCTTGTTATCAATTGATTCAAAAAATTTCTTTGAAAGGGCTTGTTACCGCAAAATTTTGCAGGCCTAGTGCAAATCCTCACTAGGAAGATCCAAACCTCGTGGCAACAGGAGAATGGCCAACATTGTCACCTCAACAACATTTCCACAACGATATAGTGGTATATTACACCACATGAAAGAACTCTTTGTATGTGGATCACCTAGAGTATATTCAACAAGGAAGGTTTAAACGATGTGGCATGTTTCAATAGAAACGAGTCTAGAATCAAAATGTAATCAGTCAAATCTTATATAAACATAAAAGTGAAGAAATTCACTAGTTTACTTTTTATTTTTATGGTTACATTTTTCTATATATTATTTTACGTATATATTTTTCTATTCTAAGGGCTTTTTGAATAATAAAAATTAAGGACAATTGTAGAATTTCATAAAACGAGATGGCTGTTTGGTGGAATAAGTAGTGTACCTTATTTCAACTAGGGATGTGGTGTCAAATCGATGCCCCAGTTGAGTTGGTTGATCAATGCTTGTGGATTATGGCAGGAGGGGGAATCCCAAAAGTGAAATGAGCTGGCGCTTAATCAAGAACAAGTTTTGAAACCAAGCCCTACTAGAAAGGATTATACTTAGGGAAAATTCTTCAACAAATAGCTCTATCATGATGCAAAATAAACTTAAGCCCTTGGTGAGGAGCACTCTAGGGCATGGCCCAACAAGAAGAAATGAACTCTACCTTACACCAACCAGAGAGATGTGCGAGTAAAACCCTAAACATCCCTTAGCAAGTGATAAAGATTCCTTTCAAATGGATTGATCTAACTAGTTTTTATAGTATCCTTTACTTATCCACAAATCGCCTTAAGAAATATGTGAAATCAACCAAGAAAGATAATTCATGACGAACACTAAAGATTTCATGAAAATATTTCACATTATGGAAAAACGATCTCAACAATTCACAACGATCTACAAAGGAGGGAGATTTCTCTTTTTTTAGATTAGGATCTCAATATCTTTCCTCTTGCTTGAAAAAACAACCAACTTTTCATCCACAATATGCTTCATGATTAAGTCAAACTACAAGTTATTTCATTACATTACTTTAATCTTAAAATAGGTGAGACATCCCACCAATTAGAGGTTTGATTTGACAAAAGGAGGTCCTAGTTGGTCTAAAGGGTACAATGTTCCATCAAGAAATAGCTTGACATTCCTTGAAAATTTAACCTGAGTCCTTAGGAAGTCAAAAATTCCATTTTGTTTGCACAATGTTGCTTGAATGAAGACATTGGCCTTTCCAACGGCTAGTTTAATGTGGAAGACTCACTTTCCTTGGTGCAAAGATGATTCAAACCATGTTTTTAGGCTCCTTACTTGTTTTTGACTTGAAATGTACCTTGGATTGCTTGGAGACCTATATGGCCTTATGTTTTTCCTCAACATTATTCCAAATTGACCTTTACATGATCTAATGGGTAGAAAGGGTGGACGACACTCCTTGTCTAGGTCCATTTGCCTGCTTTTTGTGTGGTTTAAGGCTTGAACTTTCCTGAACATGAGTTGTCCTTGTTTCATGACATGTCCTTGACTTGCTTTGACATATTGCTTACTCAACACATTTTCCATGATACCTCTTTTAACCTCATGGTTGCACCAAAAGTAGAAGTTGAATTTGAAGGTACCTCAGCGATGCAAATGGAACATTAAAGGGGGCGTTAGTAGTGCCCTGACTTGGAGTTGATTACACTTGACTTGGAGATCACAAGAGATCTTTTTACTGCCTTGGAGGATGTGGGTCACTGCATTAGGGAGCCTTAATATATCACAAACTGTGAGGCTTCAATGAATAATGATGGTCATGGCCAAATAGGTGTGCATACATATGTATATGGTTGATTTGGGGAACAAAGAGTGCATTAAGATAATGGGAAATTGAGGGGAAAAGTACAATAAGTGATCCCCTTTATAGGGCTACTCAACAAGTGCACCCATAAATTATCAGTCATAGTAGATCCACCTCCTAAAGCTCGCATATCACTGTAGGAGGTAAGAATGTTGCATGATGCTTGCTTTCCCATAGTATTTTCTTTTTTCCTTACCCATCGAATGTTGAATGAAATCGTTTCCTTCTAGTACTAACCTTTCTCTAGTGGCTTGTGGATTATGCTAGTCTCATAAGGTGTCGATAATTAATATGCTCTACCAAGTTGAGTGATGCTTTGTTTTTGGGAGGGCCAATTGTGAGAGAAACCTAGGCCTTATATGTTGAGGGTTTCTCAAAAAATTAATAACACCCCCATTCATGCTTTTACTAATGAACCCTTTCTCTTATATCCTCTCTCTCTCTCTCTCTTTGTTTTGCTTGCCCCTTTCCTAGGCTACATCACCACTAATGGGTCTCTCTAGGTCGTCTTCTCAGATAGGGCCGACCTGAGATGGCATCTCCTTAGATGGGACCAATCGCCATTCCTGTCCTTTGCCTATTAGGGACTTTGGTCTTGGTTGTCGCATCGTATAGACTGCAGCTATGGGATGATATCTCCAACCATTGCTCCAATGCTTGCTTCCACTCATCTATTGCATTCCGCAGTTCAGAACTAGGATTGTCAACTTTTTCTTCTTTCTTTCACTATTTGTGCTACGGAGTTGTAATTCACCTCTTTCATTTGCTATCTCAACTAGTGTGTCCACCTCTTACTTCTTGGCTTCAATGGTTCATCTTTATTTTTGTCTCCTCTTGCTTATTTGGTTTAGTTTTTTGATCCTAGATTTAGTAACTTTGATCTCTCTTTCCTCCACTAGTTCATCCCTACCTTTTCCACCTTTCCTTCCTTCTCCATCTTCACTTGCTTCCCACCCTCATTGAGATTTGCTATTGTTATTGTCTCCTTGTATGTGGAAAGACATTTACTTTTATGTTGTAGGCTGTGTTACGACAATCTAGCAGGCCTTAAGGAGGGAAAGCCTACGGGTCAAAGAGCTAAACTAAGTGATAACAAGGGATAATGTCCCATTGTCACCACAACCAGTGTCCCATGCTCTTTATGGAATTTCACCAATGGGAGGAGTCTTGGTAGGTAAGCAATCATATTTTATTGATGTTTTAGGTTTGAGGTACTAGGTGATGAGGTAGGACTTCTTAAGCGAAGCTCTATGTGATAATATGGAACTTCAAAAGGGTTTTCACTCCCTATTAGAGACTTAGAAGAAAGTTGCACGAGATCTATGGTTTTGTGATTTATTGTGGTTAAAGGTATTCTTGAGATGAAGGCAAGGAGAAGAAAGGGCTTCTAATGATTTATTCCAATGAATACTAAGCTCATAAAACCATCGAAGAGGTCCCCAAGTCAAGGGAATTCAAGCTAGGGTTTCCGTTCTAGGGCACACCTCTAGTGTGCTTTTAACTTTTTCGTCATAATGCTTTTTATTTTGTGTGCATAACTTAAGGGTTAGAGCTCGCTCTTATGATTTTGTATTCGATTTTACCCATCGAGTTGAGATAATTTATTGCTGATTAGGGTTGGGACATAAAAGATTTCCTTTTAATGAAATGGAGTATCAAGTGCTCAGGAACCGGGTGATGACCAATGAGGAGGGTAGAGCTCATGTTAAGATTTTCCCCATGCGCTAACTTCTATCCTAACCTTTTTTTATATTTTGATTTTCTTGTTTTTCTTTCATTGTGACCATAATATGCTTTTCCATTATTTTAGTTGCATTAACCTCGAGGACAACATTTCTCCTAGTCAAGGAGTGTGGACAAGAGAGTGCCAAATCCCAATGAACCAATGACAAGTTAGACCCAAAGAATGGAGGTGGTATAAGGGGCTTGTAATGTGGTATGGAAAGTGGGAAGTATGATGTAGGGAAAGATGAACATGCTATTTCAATCCGTATTTCCCAAGTGCCCCTCCTACAACCCTAAGGCCTTAAGGGAGGTCCTACTAGGCTGGGGCTAAAGATTAACTCCCCTAGTAAGGTGAGAGAACAAATTTACAATCAAGATCGATCAATCTTCTAAATCACCCCTTTATCGATACTAAATGCACAAAATAAACAAGTATAAGCACTCGATTGCAAATGATCAAAGTACATTTTTAATAGAAGCTCACTTTCATCCAAGAGGAAATGTTGGATGGGGAGAGGTATTTGGTTGATGCAGAAGGCGAAGGCATATGGAATATAATCATCAAGAAATGGATCTAAAACGTTGATGGCTAGCTGGTTGTCTGAATGGCTATCAAATGTGTTGAAGCTTCTAAGTTTACTTAGTTAGAAACCTTCCATGCACTTTATCTGGTTTATTCCTACCTACATGTTATTTTACTTAACAAGTTATTTACAATGTAAATACTGAAAATAAACACTAGTGCATGTTCAACATATTACAGATCAACAACTAAAGGAAACAGAAACAATCACACCATATGAAACCATTATTTTTGGACTAATTTCCCCGGAAAAATCCAATGTGGGAAAACCGGTGCAATTATTTGAGGGTTTTCTTATTAAGCAATATCAAAGTACAATCTGGGTGACGAAACTGGCCTACCCAACAGAGAATTTACTTGGCAGTAATACCTCTCAGTTTTTGACAAATCTCCTCGCTGAAACCTCGGATAAATCTTCCGGCAGCTACTCAACACAATTCTACCCCAGAAACCCCAGCATCAACCTCTCTCTGGACTGCATTAGCCCCTCTTTTCCTAGCGTTGGCCCTGTGTCACCTCGGATGGGTCTGCGTCAGCCTTAGGAGGCCCTGCGTCAATCCTCTGGCCCTTTGCGTCAGCAACGCTGGCCTCTCTAAGGCTCTGCGTAGCTCCCGGCTGCCTCTGAGTGAGCCCTAGCTGGCTCTACGTCACTCTCTCGGGCTACTGTGCTGCTCCCCCGACACTATCCATGCCTCTTTGTGTCTCTGTACTCAAATGCCCCTCAGTTACATCTCTCGATCACTAATTCTATCTCTCTTAGCAAACCCCGCTTTAGAGAATAGAATCACTGATCACTCTGGTGTGTTCTCCAAGTCACCCTCAAGCCTCCTCTTATACTTTTCCTGTTGACATATCAATGACCAAGATTAAGTCCCTAATCAATGACTAAGATTAGATCTGGCTTAATCCATGTCTTTTGGACCATTCTAACACAGATTCATATTAATACACATTAATATTTTATTTTCCTTAAGTTTAGACTTAGGGACTCCATTAAAAATATTAATTATTTTAATATCTCTCGATCTATTTAGAATCTGCCCAAACCCTTTCTGGGTATTGGAGATCTCATGTGCCCCAACCTCTCCACCAAATTTCGTGGCTAGAGCGCATTCAATGCTACCTTAAATCAACACTCCCTCTTAGCGAGGATTGTGCTCTAGCAATACTCCTCACTGAGTATTACTCTGATCATCTGACATCAGTACCTGTGCTGATGCTAGGCCTTCCTGCCCAACATCCTCTGCACTACTGCAACCTGTACTACTACCCATGGTTCCGCCACTGCCACTGTTGCCTCTGCACGACAACTCCCTCTGCATTCATGCTGCTGCTGGTCCTTTCTCCCAACATTGCATCTGCATTGCACCTCCTCTCATTATGCTGCATCGCGTTGCCCACTGCTGCACTGCAACTCAGTTACTGAGAAGTAAGTAATTGATCTCCCAGTGTGGAAAAGGTCTGCAAAAAATCGCGATTTAATCCTAAAAACACAATTGTTTGAACTAAACGATTTAATCCCCCGACTTTTTGGCAACTTTTTCACAAAGGAAAAAAATCACAATTTTTTCATTATATTCCTGATTTAATCGGGAGTCGACCCAAAAAGTCGGCCTCCCTTCCCAAGCCGCGGATAAAGAGGCCACAAAGGTGAAAATACTGTAAATTGAAGCTTCCATCCATGCATTTTCAAGTTATTGCATTGTATTGTTTGTCATACTTCTTGCAAGCATAACAGTCTCATTTGTAATCTGTGAGTTTTGAGGTTAAGATATGTTTTTGTTTTCCAAGGAAAAACAAATCTTTATATTTCATATTTCTAGTTAGAAAGCAAAGTATGCATTGGAAGCCTCCAGTTTTTTAGTGATCCAGACTCTAACAGCCACTGCCCCTTCAAAAGATTACAAAAGTATCAAACGGACAGGCATACAATAGTCTTCCGTAGAAAGAACCCCACACCATCAAAAACATTGTTACAGTTGTTGAATGCTTCCAGAAGAAACAACAAAGAGGAGGTCATGAAGATCAAACAACAACAACCTGTCCAAAAAAAACAAAACCAGTGCCTCAAAAAAGAACCCATTTTTCAGACAGGAACAAAGTACTTGTGAAATCTTGTGACAGCAAAGATCCTTCCTGCAATGAGAGCACGTTTTGAAAGGGAATCTTCTTTAGTGGTGAACTCTCTGTAAATGTGGGGAAAGGTTATGTATCAGAAGTGTATTTTACCTCCAAGAGTTTTTGAATAATAGATGCCAAGGCTAGGTTTGTAATCTGACATCTACTGTTTTCTCAGAAAATAAGCAGCTTGGAGTCACCAAGCGTTAATTTTCACATCTACTGTGATACTCACTGTTAATTTTCATTGGACCTACCACCTGACACCTTATTACCCAAGCAGATTACAATCTACTGAATAAATGCATGACTTGTTTCTTAATACAATTAGCGGAAACAAAAATTAAAAGGGGACCAGGATCTCAGTGACTGAATACTTGATGACTTTTAGATGACTCATGATATACATTTATTATATTTTTTGTTGATAGTTTGACTCTTGAGAGTTGAGACTTAGACAGGACTCAAAATTCAAGAGTTGATTCACTAGTTTGATATGTGATGTAGCACTAGACTTCATATACATATTATATATTAGCCTTCTTTACATGTTTATGTGGAAATGCATTTATTTGATGTTTGTGGATACTCTAGATGTTAAAAACAACAAAAATAAAGGAATAATTTTGTGCTTTTTTTAATTTTGCCGGCTTTTTCAAAAAACTCCCAACTTTAACGAGTTTTACAACATTTGGACCCTTGCCGAATTAATCCCGACTTTGAATTTTTCTACATTGGATCTCCCAATCTGACCTCCCTGTTGGGCTAGAGACATCCATTGATGCTGAAGCTCCCTCTGTCGCTGACAAGTGCTCCCTCTCTGACCTCTACACTGCTGCAACAACTCCCTGCATCTCTCACCGTTGCACACCTCTCTGTGCCATCCTGCACTGGTGTAACACTCCTGTGCCTCTCGCACTGTTGCAGCCTGCTAGCTTCGCGCTGTCTCGAGACTCCCTGCACTGTAGCTCTCTCTGCCGCTCCATCTGCATCCGTCTCTACCCAACATCAACCAGTCCTGCTACTCCTCGTCGGGGTTCCCGTAGCAAGGTCTCATCCAAGAGGCTGGGTACCTCGAGGATCCTGTCCCTCATCACCTGTAGTCCTCCTGACTACAGCTCGATGTCTCCCCACTTCTGCTCAAGTGGTGCGTGTGCTCTCATGGCACAGTCATCGTTTGTCAAAACTTCCTTCTCTGCCCATGCTAGCGCTGCCTTAGTCTCAGAAGACTTTCCCTTACTCTTCTTCCTTGGACACTGGGTCGCATAATGATCCAGCTCCCCACGGTGGAAGCACTTGATCTTGGAGAGATCCTTCTTCTTCTGCTTTTCCTGCTTTCCCTCAGATGCTAGGGCAACATCTTCCTCCTCCTGTTTGACTTTGATCCCCTTGTTACTGCTACCAGTCTTCTACTGTCGTTTGATCTCTTCTTGGCGAAGAGCTGCCCACATCTCGTCCAAAGGTGGGAGAGTCCCTCTGCCCAGTATACTCTGGACAAATACCTCCCAGTCTTCTGAGACAACATTCAGGGCTATCCTCAGCATTAACTCCTGATCCGGTTTCGCTTCTATAGTAGTCAACTGATCTCGGATCTCATTCAGTCCTCCGAGGAAGATGTCAATCAGTTCTCCTGTATTCATCTGATACAACCTCAACTGATTCTCAGGTAGCATTCTTCTTTGCACAGAAGTATGCTGGTACAATTTCTTGAGAGCCTCCCACATCTCAAATGCTGTTTCCTTCTCGGCTATGTGTGGTAGGTACTACATGATCCTTGACCCCGTCAAGGATGATGCTCTTGGCCCTCGCCATTGCCTCCTCGTACTTGTTGTTATCATTGGGGTCGACTGAGATAGCTATTACCTTCAAGGCGAAGTTATTGACATGATTTTTGTCAAGTATGGATAAGATTCTGGCCTTCCAGACTGTGAAGTTTGACACTTCGTCCAGTCTATTTTGGTCTCTTACTCCATGTAGTGCCATGATTCTCCTCTACTTCCCTCCTGGAAGTTCTCTGTTCGACTCCTCTAAGTCTCTACTTCCCTTTTGGAAGTTTTCTTCTGGACTCCCTCTAAGTCCTGATTTCCCTCCTGGAAAATTGGAAATCCTTCTGTCACTGTCGAGATGCCCCGTACTCTGATCGTCTTGTGCAGCCGCACCACTGATCCAGGTTCCTCGGTTAGAAACCCTCGGTAGCAACTCCTCTTGGCGTTGCTCTGTTAGGTACTGTTCTAAATACAATACTTCATTAGCTCCAGTATGCAATATTCCCACAGCCTTCTAAACCCCAGCAACCTGAAGGTGAGAGCCCTCAGGCTCTGCGTAATCCTGGCACCAACAACCTAGCCTCCTTAGCCAAGTGCGTCAACCCTCCTAGCTACTACGTGGATTTGCGTGAGGCTCCCTTTGCCTTCCTTAGCCTCTGCGCCGCCTCTTCCTGGCTCACCTTTGATGACGTAGGCACTACATCACCCTTCCCTTGTGCTGCTCTGCTATAAACAACTTCTGTCACCTCGGGACAACTGTCTTCTGCCGCTATCGCTCTGCTCCGCTGATGTCCTTAGTCCTCTTGTGATCTGCAATCACGCTCTGATACCATGTTGAAGTTTCTACGTTTACTTAGTTAGAGACCCTCCATGCACTTTATATGATTTATTCCTACCTACTTGTTATTTTACTTAACAAGTTATTTACGATGTAAATACTGAAAATAAACACTGGTGCATGCTCAACATATTACAGATTAGCAACTAAAGGAAACATAAACAATCACACCATATGACCCCATTATTTTTGAACTAATGTCCCCGGAAAAACCCAATGTGGGAAAACCGGTGCAACTATCTGAGGGTTTTCTTATTAAGCAATATCAGAGAACAGTTTGGGTTCTGAAACTGGCCTACCCAACAAAGAATTTCCTTGGCAGTAATACCTCTCAGTTTCTGACAAATATCCTGGCTGAAACCCCAGATAAACCTTCCGACAGCTACTTAGCACAAATCTGCCCCAGAAAGCCCAGTGTTAGCCTCTCTCTGGACTGTGTCAGCCCTTCTCTGCCTAGCATTGGCCCTGCGTCACCCCGGATGGGTATGCGTCAGCCTTAGGAGGCCCTGTATTAGCCCTTTGGCCCTCTACGTCAGCAACGCTGGCCTCTATGAGGCTCTGCGCAACACCCGGCTGCCTCTGCGTGAGCTTTGACTGGCTCTGCATCACTCTCCTCGGTTACTGCGCTGCTCTCCCGACACTATCCCTGCCTCTTCGTCTCTCTGTCAATGTTTTAAAACTCCGACTCCGACTCCGACTCGGCCGAGCAATGACTCCGACTCCGACTCCGAAACGGTAATGACTCGGCCGGCTCGTTT